>BGPR01003944.1:63359-75476 GCA_013235015.1 Araneus ventricosus
AGTATATTTTGAGAGAAAAAACACTTTTATTATGATTTAACCCACCCAGCGGCTCTATGGAAATTTTGAAACCTTGAGCAAAACTACAAATACAAGTAGGATGACTACAAAAGTAGGAAACTTTTCGAACCTGTATAGCCAGAAAGCAACGTTGAAACATTTTTATTATTTTTTTTTTAAAGAGGGAAATTTAAAAAAAAAACAGTTGCAATGATTTTAAATAAAATCAAGAATTCTGGCTTGGCTCTGGGGGGGCTGTAGCCCGATAGCCCCCCTGGATTCGCGACTGATTGCAGTAATAGTGTCTTCATGTACCATATTTTTATATTACTTATATTTGCTTACTTAGATTCAAAGTGTACAACTTCATTGCCTTGTACAAACAATTATGATAATAGTTTCATTAGTTTGCCATTCATCAGAAGTCTGATTATACAATATTGCATTAACTGCTAATTTCACGAAGTGTTTTGTATCTGTATTGCATTCAGTTATATTAACACGTCCTCTTTTTGTTTCTGGAATTTGCTTTAGATACTATTTTCAACATTAATAAATTTTGGCATTAATTTACGATATATAAGTATCTTAGCTCATTGCAGAATTATATTAACGGTATTTTTCATATTTGCATGTTTCAAAGAAATATACTAAACTTCCATGCACTCAAAGTTATCGTTGTAAACTAATCTTTTAATTCTGTTCTTTAGTTAGCATCACAATATTACATTCAATGTATTTGAGTTAATTTAACGCGTTTGGTAACTTGCATTTATATTTTCCTTTACTCTAAAACCTCTATTGTTTATCGCGTTTTTTTCTGATTTTATGGAAATAAGAGCATTCAAACTTCATTTTCTGCCAAATGTGGCGAAATAATAAATAAAAAAAAATCGAGATGGAGCGTGTACCAAAAAAGAAATAATAATAATCAGATATTTGAGAGTTTGATGGATTTTGAAGCAAGTTTTTTTTCTTATTAGTCAACAACAGTGATATTTCAATCTCACATTTCTATTTTTCCCAATATGTCGTTCACAGCAGTAAAAATGACAATGTGCACTTACTGCCTTTTCCATTTAAGCGGTAAACCACCGGATTTTATTAAACACCCATGTTGTCATCCGCTCTATACATTTGATTTGAAGACGGAAAACGCTAAAAGAGAGGAGATTACTTGTCTCTCACAAACTAAGGCTCTGCTTTGAAATCAGAACAACACACAGAAAATGAAAAACAATTGTTTTTTAAAAAATTGTTTAAAGACTTTCTCCTTTCTGCTATTGCATGTGCTGTGTTCTACCCCTTCTGAGAAAACTTTCGATGCGGTCGACTTCAAATGCTCTTTCTCAACCTTGATTTCTCGGTATTACCAACACACATTCGGTATTCATGGTTTTCTTATATATTCAGATTTTTTAACCTCCCTAATTCTCTTTGAAATAGAATTCGGAATATTCATCAAGCGATTTAAGCGATCTTCAATACATTTATTTTGGATTTCAGAGCGGAAAAGAAACTTTAAAAAAAGTTAAAAGTATTTTTTAAAAGTTTATAAAGATTGTATTAATTTAGCAATAAACTTTAAAATCTTCAATCCCAAAATTTGATAAGCGTCAACGCCTACGTTGAAAACTAATTTAAAAAAAGATTTTCTCTAATTAGGTTTGTAAAGATAAGAGTGCGCGAATCCTAGTGTACGTAAATGTAAGATTAATTTTTGAATTTTGTTCCAGTTATGATTTCACCATCTAATGGATATATTAAAAATCAGAATGCTATAAAAACAGTTATCGAATGTTTTATAACATATTTTATCTTAATTTTACTACGTATTTAAACAGTAATTCCCTTGAAATAATTTTCATTTAGGTTATACAATAACTGTTAGCTTTTCTGCTATAATTTTATGCCTTCACCATCTTCTGTCGCGAGATAAGAACCAATAAAATATATTTTCTTGCGCTACGTTAGTTTGAATAAACCAAATTAATCATCGGAAGGCTACAAAACCTTTGTTTGGAAGTTGTATCTTCTATTAGTTTTGGGTTACAGAATCATTTTATTAAACTGACACTCGTTTTGTTAATCTCTGCTACTTCCACGACTTCATAAAAGTTATATATATATATAATAAATCCACGTTATAACTATTTTAATTTCTAATTTTTCTGATTTAAATCTTAATTATAACGCAACATTAAAAGTACGAGAGACGAATTTTCTCGTTGTTAAAAACATGGTATGGCTTTAACGGGAAAGTACCTAATAATTCTGTAAAATTCTATTAGTAGAATTCTGTCATGATAAATAGTTATAAAACCTGCTTTATAAATAAAAACAGGTAATAATCTAGGAAACTGGAAATATTTTTTGTCAGTGGAAGGCAGTTTTTTATTTTTATATCCGTATTTCTGTAGCGGATTCTCGAAAATAACTATTCGGTCATTCTCCATTTTATACTTTATAAACAGTAACATAGCTGTTGAAAAAATATAGTACTCCATCCTCATGTTCTCTTCCGCAAATAAAAGCTGGAAAGCTGTTATTACTATTTCAAAAATTTAGCAGAAAATTCCGATGAGCTGCGTTAGGGAAACGTATCCGTCTTGCACAAAAGTCAGAAAGCCCAAACAGAAACTTACAACCCCTCTTCTTCCAACTGCGGGGTGACAAACACAATGGACAGTTCACAATGGACATTCCAACCATGCAATTACTAGTATGTATGTGGTACTGGGGGAAAGGAAATTCCAATAGCCCGAGAATACCCGGGCTTGCCGCTAGAGATGCAGAAAAGTTTGCGAGCTATCTCGTAGACTGCCGCTTGAGACGTAAAAAAGTTAGCGAGATATCTCGGGTTTGGCGCTGAATGGGTTAACAAAGGAAAACATCTCACGAAAATCTCAACTATGGCCGAGAGCGTAATGAAAAACAACGACTTTCATTATAACACTTATTAACTTATTATTCAATTATGCATTTTTGAAGCGATATTAAATAGATAAAAAAGTTTTAAATCAATTTAAATTTTTTAGATGTTGAAGTTGAGTCATAATCATTAATGTTGGTTTGCTTGCTGTCACTCTCCACCACTTGCAATGTTTGACATTCTTTCTCCAAGTCAACTTCTAAAATTATCTCCTCCATCCTGATATCGATTTCAACCTCTCGATTAGATGAGTTTGCAATAATGCTATCATCTTCTGGAGAATTGGTAAACCATTGCCGTTTGCAGTGATAGATAATTGTAGAACATTTATTGCCAGATTTCCTACGGGTGCAAGTCAAATTACACCCTTTTGCGCGCTGGCATGATATTATAGAGTGATGGACTGGAGGATCTTGTTCCTTGTGGGCGGTGACTGTAAACAATTCATGTTTGGTTACTTTCCAAGCCCAATCTAAGGGGCTTTTGGCAAATCCACTCCAAAGTTGAACCTGTAGGTATGCGCGGAGAAAGTGTTCATGTGTAGCTGCTGTAGTTGGAGGGAGAAACGCTAAATTGAAATTATTTTTTACTAGTGATTTTTGAAAAAGTTTAAATCTTAGATAATCCGATGTTTCTTCATTGTTCTTTCCCCCATACAGGGCTATTAAAACATTCTGTCCTGCTGTATCTATATCATTCCGGCATGTATTTTCATCACGTAAAATGTATATAAGAGTTATACATCGAAATAGAATATAAACTTGGATTTGATTTATATAGTTCAATATGTATTAATGCAAATCTTTTCTACTCAGTCTGCAGACTAATCTTAAGGAACTTAAAATTTAAGATAATATTTATATAAATAAATTTATTTTAATGAAAGTAGAACATTTGTAATATCTTTTAAAAGATTATCGACATTTTCATGGTATTTGTCGAAAGAAGAGTTACTACAAATGACAGTTACTAACATTCCACATTCCCTCACTTTGTGGATCCTAATTTCGAGTGCATGAGTATTATTGAGAGAATTTAAGAATTCTTTTCATGAAGATCACGTCTCCCTACCCTTATAGAGATTTGACTTTCGGTGATCTCACAAAAACCTCTTACTTAATGATTAGTTGTATGTCATTTTAGAATACACATTTCTTAATCTTAAAACTATGACCTTTCCGACGCTAAAAACAAACATATCAGAGAAATATAAGAATACTTAAGAGAAGGATCAAATTTTTCCAATTCGCCCTACTATAACGAACAATCTCCTCAAAATATTAAAAAATGTGTAACTTACTATTTACAGCAGAATCTCTGAATTTTTAAATGATTTTATAAAATGTGCTTATTTTGCAAAAAAATAATAGCTCATGAATGAATCTCAAAAATATATCATGAATTTTAATAGAACATCTAACGTTTATTGCTTTGTTACAATCAGAGAAGAAATTTTATTCTTGAATCACATCACTTCCAAATAAATATCATAAAATGTACTACCGAGCTAAGTGGATTCTTAGAGAAATGTACTAATTACGAAGAAACAATTTTTGACTATGTCTCAATAATTACACAAGTAAAAGCAGATTTACATTTGAATTGTTTTGTTAGTGACAGATGAAAAAAATTTAATCTAGAAAATATTACGAAATAAGGAAAAAATAAGGTTTAAAGAATTTCAGTAAAATTTGACGAGATCTTTCTATAGATAAAACATTTAAGTTTTTCCCCCATTATATTATATTTTATAAGATAAATACCAGTTATTTAGAGGGTTAAAATGTGGAAGAATTTCATGAGTATAATATAAATTTTAAATGAAAAACATTTAATTTTAAAAGAAACACAATTTATAACTTAAATTATCGTAGTTTTCCCAAACACAATATGCGAATTCAATCTCTTGAATGACTCATCATTGATATATTCCAAAACATCTTAATGGCTGTCTTTCAAAAGAAAGGGTTAATTGCGACATTCACCATCGTGTGAATCTTACTTTATGTTATTAGTTATTCATATAAAAACACTATTTGCAGCATATTTTCCTAATTTTCTCCACTTTGTAGATTTAGCAGTGGAGAACTCTTGAGTGGTTTCACTAAAACAACCCTATTAGCACAAGCTATTTACGAACTTTCCACGATTTTGTTATGTTATTCAGAATGCCTCAGATCTTCGTAAAGATATCGTCTGAATATTTTAGATCATCTTCAGCTAATAGGGAACCTAACTGTCTTTAAAAGCTTAATTTGCGCTCTGCATTGTTTGAAAATTTTCGCTTTTTTTGTGAATTTATAACAATTACAAAATCGGAAATAATTTTTAGAAATAATTTAAATTATGATTAAAATCATTCAATGTTCACTCCCTAGAAAATTTTTAATACATTTTGTAACTCTCGCAAATCAACATAAGCTCCATATTTTTTAAATAAAATTTTCGAATTTTAATCCACAGAGTTTTGAACATCTCACTTGGGACAGAAAAAGTCAATTCAGTCATCCAACACGTTTTTTAAATAGAATGTTTATTTTCGTGCTATGAAAGGAAAGACAAATCCAATCTTCTTTCAGGTATGTCTACTGCTTAAACAAAGTATAGGTCATCAGTTTTACCAACTCGTGACCCTGAAGCTTAGCAAAGACATTATAAAGTGCTTTTTTTGTCTTTACCATAAAGACGTTGCTATCTAATAAACACACGCAAGCTTTAATTTTTGCAAATTCGAAAGCGGAATAATATCGTAAATCATCGGAAGAATGTATAGTAAACTTGATTTTCTGGAAAAGAATTCATTTATCTTTTTCAGTCATTTAATTCTTTCTCTCTTTATGTAAAATTTTGATTATTTCCTGTTATCTGGTGGGAAATTCTTTTTTTATCCTTTTTGATCCTAGTAATATTGTTTGTCATATTTAGTCTGAAATAAATCTACTAAAGTAGAGAATTGGCGAATATTTTAAGAAATTGAGCATATTTTATCGATAGTATATTTTCAAATCATGAGCATTTACAATTCGGTGGTAAGAAAATGGAAACCTTATTCCAGGAAAATAACTTTAATTTAAAGTTATTTTTTTCACAAATAAAAATAATATGACACATGGTTTATTCATTTAAATCGTTTTTTATGTGTTTGGAACTTGGTAAATTTAATTTATTTCATATCAAGAAATCTAGAGTAATCGAAGAGAACCTTTGAAGAAAATTCATCATTTTTATCATTATGTACATAATTTTATTATAATATCCATATTGATTATAATCACTGCTACAAAATCAAAAAATAAAATATTTAGCGATACAATCCCATGAATCCATTACGAAGGCGTCGAAAGTGGAAGAAAAAATAATTTTTCGCATGGATCAAGTGTCTTATTCCTTGAGCAAAAGCTGAGGACGCTGCGATTTTTTAATAAACTTCAAAGGAAAATCTCGGTCTACTTCCCCTCTTTGCCTATTTTTACCTTTGCAGCCCATCCATGTAGTTAAACGTTATTGAGGCAAAATCTATGAACAGTTAGAAAAAGTTAGGAGAGTTAAAAATTTGTTCGAAATCGGAGGAATTGCCTTTTCAAAGGAATTCAACGATGCCAAACTGAATTCTTATACGCAGTTTTTATTTAACGACGATGACCCTATACTTATTTTATATAAGATAAAATTTGTTTCAAAATCGAAAATTTAATAAGTCACGTTTTTATTTGGCTCTCATTAGTTTAGAATTATCAAATTTTCACTGATATAACATGAAAAAACATATAAAAAACTGAATTATTCAATACAGCATACAAATAGTTGCAAACAATTTCCAAATAATATATCGACATGCAAGGTCACAAAAATATTATAAAAAACCAAAGAAAGCGTAAATATTCCAGAAGACGACAGATTTCAAATTTCACACAGATTTCCAAAATAATAATGTTATATATTCGATATCGAATCCGGAAAAATTATCGATCTTAAAGAAAAAAATTTATATACCATACATTTTTATTAGAAAACAGGTAAAGCTTTTAAAAACACGCTCATGCACATTATGATATGGTAACAGTAATTTTTCATGTGATTACGCCGCGGTAAAGTTGCGAATTAGTGAGGAAGAATGTAAGGAAATTGATTGATATCTTCCAATCTCGCATTGGCCTCTCTGTTTACCAGCCCGATTGTAAAAAACCTGGCTTTATATAAAAGAGAAAGTCCACGGAAAAACACACTTAATTCATTTGTAAAGAAATTTTACAAAGAAAAATGTAAAATTAAAATAGTGGTGAAACTTATATACACACACATGAACATGAGGTTGGACCGAAAAAGGCAATTTCTTTCATGTCGTTATTCCAAGAAAAGTTGCTAATTGGTGAAAGATTAAAAAAAAAGGAATGGACTAATATTTTCCCTAGACGCAAAGGACTTGAAAATCGTAAAATGTGACGAAAATCGACAACTTCACCATATTTTTTTTAAAAAAATTCTATCTTATTATTATTGCACTAGTTATTAAGTGCTCATCAACTTTATTATTTTTCATTATTAATTACACATCGAAAAACTAAGCTCCACAGTTGAAATATTATTTGCTATTTAAGAGATTTGCGAGAGTGTAGAAAGTGAAAATAAATAAATAAATAACAAAATTTAAATAACAAAGAACTGTCCGAGAACTCATCTCCATGAAGAACGCCATCTGTTGGACAGACTTTAAATATTTTTACGTTAGGGGCTGTTTTTCAAATTCTGACAAATTTATTCGGCATTTTAATTTTCTTCTGAGTTGATGCGAAGTCACTGATAAGTCTATTTGCACGTTTTTGAATGTAATAGGTATTTTAAAAATATCGTGCGTTAATGAATCAAAATCTTTCAAATTTATCGCAACTAGAGCTTTCTTCACTTACTTTGAGGTTTTAAAAGCATTGCATTCAATATCAACAACTCTGAGCGATAGTTTCCGGAGGAAGACATTATTAAAAATACAAATATAAAATAACATCAACAATGCAGATAATTTTATTGTTTTCTTTTTTAAAAAATTAAAAGTTCTAAAATTCGGTTTCAGACCTTCTGGAGCAAAAACTTTATTTGCAGATAATTTTTTTTCTATAGGAATAAATAAATCAAAATCAAAATAATGTCTTTTATTATTAATTATCCATTGAAGTCGCGAAGACTTCATACAATGATTTTACTTTTAAATATTTTTAAAATTTTGAATTTTTAAAGCTTTTTAATGGAAATAAGATATATATTTCAACTTGAAATGTATTTATTGTCTGTTGTTATAAAACCTGCAATTGCCAGCTACTTACGGTGAAATTGACACTTAGGAAGTTGAAATATATTTCTACATTTTGAACCATTCTAATTAGACCGAAAAATGCCAGAAATAATTTGTAAATCATAATTCTAACTTGCTTATAAAAGAAGACAGAATTATGTTTTTTTGTGAATATAGGGAATTAAGGATTCTATAAATTGTGACATCAGATATAAGCCAGTATCTGGCATAATTTTTCTGTGATCATATATTTTTTTAAAAATAAATATAATTATCAACCAAATATTTATTTTCTTCTTGTATAATTATTTATTAAAGTCATCCAAATAAATGGTTTTATAAAACTACCAAACTTGAAATGTAAATAAAAAATATATTTACTTAAACTTGAATGTTTATTTTTACCTTTAATACCTATATTTTTTATTTTGAATTTTATTTCACTTCCAAAGGAAGGGCAGTATGTTGAAAGTTCGCCCCGGGTGGCAAAAGTTTTAGACATCACTTTGATTCATAGTTTCCCGTGAAGCAAAAATGGCTTCCTCAAAAATTAAATATCATTTGAAGTTGTGATGAGGCAAAAAAAAATAAGAAATGCACTATATAGAAATCTCAATGTTGTGTACAAGGAGTTAGAAATAAAACTTCATTTTGTACTCGGCATAGTGATTCAGTGATATGCACGGCAGCTGGTAGATAGTTTGTTGCCGTTTGCTCTTTTGATCACATCAGGAGAATGGTAATTTCAACAAAACAATGCATCTGTGCATATTTCCTCTCTCTACAAAGTCCTACTTGAAATCGAAATAGGTATAGACTTTTCAGTTTCTAGTATTGAGTTGCCGACCTAAATCCAATAGAAAACATTTCTAGCCTTTTGTTTACAAGAATGGGTTACAGTATACAAAGAAGTCTGATCTATAAAAAACAAAATTAAAAGATGATGGAACAAAATTGACTCTTACACATTTCAAATTTTGCCTGGTTCTATGAATCGATTGTTAATGCAAGTAATAAAAAATTAAAGTTTCAACATGACTTAGTACAGAATAAAACATATTGACTTTATGATTTTTTCCAACAACAACTGTACAGTAATTTCTCTAATTTCTTATAAAATATTACATAATGTAATTAAACTTAAATGTATTTTTGTTCTGAATTCCTTACAACATGAAGTATCCTTACATTTCAGAAAACTTACCATTCCATTAAATTGTTATACATGTATATTTCCAGTCTTATGTCATTTATTTTTGCGACATTATACTTTTATCGAAGGGTTTAGTCGGTTCTCTCATGACAAAATCTTGAATGTAAAATGTGAGAACCGATGAATTTTCTTCCCACGTCTTGTCGAGTCAATGCCACATTCAAATCCTTCTCTTCGCTGTGGAAAAAGAGGTCTTGCACGATATTAGAATATATTCAATGAATTTTAGCACTTCGATGCAAGTATTACATTAAAAATAAGCATAAGAAGACAGGTTATTTAAAGGATTTATTTTCATAATTCTACTATATAAATGGAAGTAAAAAATTTCCTTCGATAATATCAAGATAACTACTATTTTTTAAAGTTACAAATAGGTTTTGGGGACAATGAGAAAATTTTAAATATCTCCTACATATCTATATTTCTTTTCAAAAACACATGAAACCTTCATTTATTGCTAAAATTTCTTTTATATTCCGGTTTCACATTATAAGATGGAAATCGTTTTCAAAATTTAATTCTCTTCTACCGTGAACGTTTACTCCCTATGAGAAGCTTCTAATATTTCTTCTTATTTGGTGGGAAAATCTGACTTTGTTGGGGTGTTTTTTTTCCAGAAATGTTGCATGTTATATTCAGTCAGCAATAACTATCAAATACAGGAGTAACAAATATTTTAAGAAAGAAAGAGTATTGTGTTAGTAGTACTATTTCATAATATAAAAATTTTACGATCTTATAGCTCGGAAGCAGAAATTCTATTATGCAAAAAATTTAAAAAAAATATATTTATTTTATTTACAAAACTAAAATATTATTAGATATTTTTCATTAATTTAAATCGTTATCGATAAGTTTGAAAACATATGTTAAATTTATCTCTTCTCATCTCAGAGAGTCTTTAATTCATGAACTTTTGAAGATAGTCGATCCTAATTTTTCATAGCGAACAGATTTCCATTGTAATATGTATATTAAATGAAATCACAGCAACTCTGTCAAAAGATAAAATATTTATCGGTAAAATTCCCATGAATCCATAACGTTGGCATCGAATGTCGAAAACAGCAACACGCCGTTGACCATGGATTTTCGTTTAAAAATTCGGGTTAGAAGTGGCTAAATTGAGGAGCACCGCTTGGGGACGCTACGTTCGTTTATTCGATTCCAGAGGAGAACCTTCGCATATTTCTCCATTACTGCTGCTGCCGATCGTGTGACATTGTAATTCATACTCAGGCACTATCTATGCGCAGTCAGAAGAGTAAGATGAATTAATTATGTATTCCTAATCAGAAGAATTGAATTTGGAAAGTACAAATGCGAATTCTTATTACATAACAATACATCATAATAGCAAGCAATAATTTTTCCAGCTTCATTGCAGGAATTTGGACATGTTGAATGTCACCACTCTGTCTATTATGGTTTACCTAACCTAAGCAGAATCTTCGGTTCCTTTTAATCTGGAGGCAAAATATAACGAATCGGACATTCATAACAATCCATTTTTAGAACATTTAAGCTCCGCGTATTTTATCTTCACGTTTTCATAATTCATTCAGATCAAATGAAGAATCTTGGGGAAAGATGATGACTCTCCATTTTTTTTCAATTTCTCAAGAAACAGTAAACAAAGTTCGCCGTCATTGAGGCGTAGAAAACAATATTTATTATAAGTACAATTATTTGCATTTTAATTTAATTCTGAAGGAATACAGAAAATTATGAAGTCTGAAAAATCTATTTAAGAAACTGCTTCAGCTTATTTTTACATCTATTAACAGAAAAGGAGAAAGTGTGTGTTTGCACTATACAGGACAAACAGCTGAACCTAGAACTATGAAATTTGGTGGGGAGGATGTATACTTCAGTGCCCTTTTTGGAAATTTTAATTAGAGTTTTAATTAATAATTAAATGATTTTTTTTGTTTTCCCTTGATTAATTCAGAAACAAGTTATTTTCACGTCGATTAAAAATTTTGCAAAAAATTAACTCATTTTTGAAATAAATTAAATTGACCAAGAATTTTTTTTCTCTAATTTTAAGATCGTTTCCCCAGTTGTTATAATATTTTAAATGTATAATTCTCATGAATTTTATCCTCCTACCCGTTCATGTGCCTTAACAAATCTTTCTTTGAATGATTTTATTGATTTATGGTCAGTTCTTCTGCCCTGATGCTCAGGCAAGACGGAGAATCCTTCTAAAAGCCCGCTTTCAAATGGATGTCTTTGACCTACATCCATTGAACTGATAGATAGCGCTGAAACCTCAAAAGCCGAAGAAAACGTATCATCGATTCTCCCTCGAACCTTCAAAAGATATCACCTTTAACCCTTTGAGGACGACCGCACCTGCAACGTTATGAGAAGCCAGCGCACCCACATGAGAGTCGTCCTCAAATCAAAGGGTTACCTTTAATTTTCCTTTATCAGCCCGGACACACAATCCAAGCTTCATATAATATAAACAAATGTCGTTTTCAGATCGAATGGGTTTTTTTTAAATAAAAGATTTAAATACAAAAATATTTTATCAAAATAGTGATAAATGTTTTATAAATACTTACATTCTCATTATAATGTGTCAATAAGTTTTTTTCAGGCCATTACCGCAGAAAACTGCAAATTTCTGAGAAATAAAATAAGGAAATAGATTGATATCTTCGGTTCCCACAA
>BGPR01003944.1:80476-123662 GCA_013235015.1 Araneus ventricosus
ATCATTCAAAAAATTTCACTATTAAATAGGCATCAAAATAAAAAAAAAATTCCAACTCACTTCGCTCGAACTAAGAAGAGGGAACTCAAAATAACTTGGGCATAAACTTTACAATTTCGCAACGTAATATATATAAACGAAAAGTCGTTAGGTGATTCATAAGGCAGGCGAAATTATCTTGGCGAGGAATGTCTGATAATTCCATTTAGGGTTAACAATTACAAGAATATATTTCAAGATCTTTTTAAAATTCGGTACTGCGCCATATAGGGTAAGAAAAAATGATTTAGATGGTAAATGAATTAAATATAAATTTAGAACTAAAAGATAGCCAAAAATTATAAAAATAGGTAACATTTATTTAGCGAAAAGCGGATAACGATACACAGCGTTACATAGTCATCAGCTAACAGTGTTTATTTACAACTCTGATGTCATTATTTTAATTTTTGGTTGGCATCCACTCTTTTATTAACAATTGATATGAAAATTATATATATAATTAAAATAAGTATTTTATTACCGAATTAAAATAAATAGAAATAAAACTTTTACACAGTTTTCTATTGCTTAAAGAAATATTTCTGCCAAATTTGAAGAAATCGAAAAGCGCAATTGGTCGTAATCGCGTAACAAGCATACAGACAGACAAGTGCAAAATCCTGGAGTTAAAACGTAGACCTCGCTTCGCTCGGTCAACTAAGAATTATGTAATCGAAAAGACAAGAACAAAATCCAAGATTGTACAACAAACACTTTCTTGTTAGTTTCTAATCGCTGTCCTTGCATTCAAAATGTTGAACTTTTATTAGAGAGATGCTTAGTACAGTCGCGGAAAGAAAGACGTAGTCACCTCGCATTACTTTGCAGTGGTTCGAAGCATATTAAAAGGAAAGGTACCCGTTATCAGGAAAAAATGTCTAGTGAAAGGCCCTATAGCCTAAAAATTTCATATGGGGTCGTCTACTTATTTATAATTGCGCTAACTTCGAAATTTCGAATGGTAAGACATATTTTTATTGATGGATTTAAAAACTCCATCAAAATGTATTCCAGGATATCAAATATGGTCATTTTAGTTGTATGATTTTCCAAATTATAAGCAAAGGAAATTTTGAGTTTCCAACAATAAAGTAAAATTTTCAATTTTTATTGATATTTTGAGAAATAACATAGTTATTGACGTAGAATTTTTTTGGTTTTATACTATGAAATATTCTACAATATCAACACTTATAATTTAACGATAATTTTAAGTGCATATAATTTTTATAAATTTTTGAATTTTAACTCTAAAAAATTTAACAGCAATCTATGAAGAAGGCTAATGCCTATGTATAATTTCAGCTTATTCGTAATAATGGTTTTAAAGTTATATTAATTTTTTTTATATTTTCGCTGTAATACGATACGGGCATCATATATTTAGAAAAAAATTGTATTATGAAATATAATCATTACGCCACTTTTAAAAATAAAATTAAAATATGTAAATGTTCAGCTATTTATATATATATATATATATATATATATATATACATATATATATATATTAAATTTAAAAAAATTAGAATGGTGAATTTTACCCAAATGATTAATATACGAAGAATTACAAAAAACCAATACCTTATCCACTTACAAAGGAAAACCAGACAATAAAGGGAAAAAAGTGAAAGTTAGAATAAATCTCAACCCATTAAATTTAATACACATACTAAAATTTCATTAAAACAACGAATATTCTCTGTTATTCGATTACTTCGACTCATGCAAAAAATGCCTATTTAAATACTTATGCATCATTAATATTTTAACCCTTTGTGATCAAAACTTATTCAGGTAAAATTGAACATTATACAAAACTTCCAGAGATATTAGATATCCTAGCTTTTGCAATCCACAAAATTCAAATAAACACAAGCATCTTTGCATTTACATAATTTTGTCCATAAATTAAATTTTTATACTTTTTTAAAGAACTTGACTTGTTTCCTGTTTGTAAGGGAGGACATTAGTATTCTTATTTTTATTTACTTCCTTATGGACTAGAGTTTTGAAATTTTGTACAAGTATGTGTTTCCAATGACAAAACAATATTTTAATATTCTGGTAATTATTTAGAAAGAAAATTATTACATGATTACAGAAAAATAGATAATGCATAATTCAATACAATGGAATTTAGTAATCACATTCTTATTTACTTTCTTATGGGCTAGAGTTTTGAAATTTTGTACAGGTATGCTATTCTAATGACAAAACAATATTTAATATTTTCTGGTAATTATTTAGAAAAAAAACTATTACATTATTACAGAACAATAGATATTGCTTAATTAAATACAATAACAGCTAAAAATAATAAATAATAAAAGTTAATTTAAACGCGATTTTATATAGAAGATATAACATAAGGAAGATCAATATTTCCATCCGCTCATTGAACTTCAACAATGAATTTTTTTACAGAAATAAAAACTCCTGTCAATCATTTATCAAGGCAAACTCAATTGCGAAATCCTTTCTAGAAAGCATTTTAAAAGGATTAAAAGGGTGCTAAAAAGATGTTTAACATCGATTGATGAAAGCCGAAAGAAAATATTTCCGAAGAATAGCAATTCAGAGATTTTTCTTTTCAAGATGGATTGCTGTAGAGTGGAACTTTTGATGAAATTTTGGCGTCGAAGGTCCTTCTTTGACAATTAAGCAGTACACATGTGGCAAAAAGTGTCCAGCATTGAATTTAATTCTGTAACGCAAAAATTGTATAAAATTGGTAACACTCTGCTTGAACAAAATGCAGTGTTAAAATATGGTCGCTCTCAAACAAAGATATTATAAAGACCTTTTTTTCTTTGCATTTTCCATAATGCCCCTGCTATATAATAAGCACGTAAGCTTGAATTTTTGAAAGCTCGAATGTATAATTTTCAGGTGAATGTAGAGTAAAATTAAGTTCTGGAGAAGTATTTTATTCACTTTTCGTGTGAACGTCTTTTCCGTATTAGAAACTTTGAGTATTTCCTGTTTGTTGATTGCAAACTCCAGCTAAGGTTTCTTTTTTTTCATGTTCCAAGTAGTGATGTCATTTCTCATATGTAGTCCACAATAAAACTACCAAAACAAAAGATTGGGAAGAATATTTTAAGAAATAAAGCATATTGTGTTAGTATTACATTTTCATACTACGATGAGCATTTACAATTCTATAGCACCAAAATGGAAATTCTATTGCAGGAAAAATAAACGAAAGTAATTTTTGACGTTTTCAGTAATTTCAATAATTTTTGATGAGTTTCGAAACGTATTAAATTTAATTGTTTTCACCTCTAGGAAACTTGAATAATGGCCTAAAGCTTTCGAAGAAAGTCCATCATTTCATTTCATAATGTACTGAATTTGATTATAAAATCGATATTTAATGAAAGTACATCAAAAATATCAAAAATTATAACATTTAGCGATAAAATTCCCATGAATCCATAACGAAGGCGTCGAAGACAACATGGCATCAACGTTGCATTTTTCCCACAAAAAAAGAAGGGATAAAATCGTTTAATTCTAGAAGCATAAAATGAGGACGCTGCGATCGTTTAATCCAGGGGAAGTCATCATTTACTTCCGCTCTGTGCTGATTAAAACCTCTGCTGTCCATCGATGTAAGCTTGTTAATCGTTATTGGGGCACCTTCGATGAGCTGTTATTAAAAGCGAGGTGAGTTAATAATTTGGTCCCAAGCAGAAGAATAGCCTTATAAAAGAAAGGATGTTATGCAAAATTGATTTCTTATTCGCGGTATTTATTTGATGCCTAAGCCGCTGTAATTATTTTTTGACACCGTTTTCTTATATCGAATTTTTAATAGGTCTAAATTTTATTTTGGTCTCGTTAGATTCGAGTTACCGAATATTCGCGATATATGACTCCACAGAACAAATAAATAATCTTTATTATTCAATTATGCGAACAGATAGTTGCTTGGAATGTAAGTCAAACTTTCTGAATTAATCTGACGAAATGCAAGATTCCAAAAATTGTTATGAAAGAATAAGTGAGAAAGCACGATTATTCCAGAGGACGATAGTTTTCAAATTTCACTGGTTTTTTTTTCCTTTTTTTATCCCTTGCCAAACAATGTTATACATTTCAAACCAAATCCAGAGATGTTTCAGAAATGTGTTGATAGAAAAATTCCTTTGATTTAAAACATGATTTAAAGAAGTTTTGAAATTAAAAAGATATTTGATCTACAGTCGAGTCTCTGAAATCATTCAAAAGGCTTTGATCCTTGCATTACACAATCATATTGAATACATCATAATTGAAAGCAGAAATTTTAACTATTTCATTTCTGAAATTCTGAGCTTCTGTTTATTGAACTTTCACGCTCTTTGTTTATTAGCGAGAGAAGCGACGGTTCCTTTTCATCTAGAAGCATACTTTGTCCGATCGGACAGTGAAAAGATCTAATATTAGAAATTTTAACTTCGATAGTGTTTTCTTCCATATTTTGATAATTCGTCAGGATTAAAGGGAGTGTCCAGGAGAAAAACTACGAGGCTCCATTTTTATCAATTTTGAAGAAACCGGACCACAATGTTTCTAAACTTTGATACATAGTTAACAATATTAAACAATATAAGCATAATTATTTTCATTTTTATTCAGAACTGAAGAAATACAGAAAATCATGATGTCTCAAAAATTTATGTAAAAAACAGCTGCAGCTTTTTTACACATCTATGAAGAAACAAGGAGAACATGCGGGAGTCTGTAGGTGTGTGTGCGCTTAAATTAAGGAGAGCAGACCGCTGCACAAAGAGCTACGACATTTGGCACAAACATATTTTGGGAAGCTGGATATGTACTTAAAGGCATTATTTGGAAATATTAATAATTTAAAAATGAAAGAATTTGGAGTTTTTCCTTGAAAACTTTGGAAACTATTAGACCACAAAATTATTTTTAAAAAATTAATTTTTCACTGATTAAGTATTTTTAAAAACTATCTCTTCTATGATACGAATTGAGCTATCGTTTAACTTTTTCTCTAATTTTAACATCTTATCTCATTTTTCCAATATTTGAAATGTATAATACTGTTAGAATTTCATCCTCTCACCAGTTTCCAAATTCATGTCAGATAACTTCATCCATTGACCTAACAGATGGCGCTGAAAACACATATCAGAAAAAATATCTTGATCTGAACGCTTCAAATAATAAGAACTTCAATTGTAATTTTTGTTTACCAGCTCGGAAATAAAAATCCGAACTTTAAATTAAAGGGAGGAATTTTTCAAGAATACGTTGTTGCGTAAAAAAATAAAATTTATATAAAAAAACTTTGTATTAAAATAGTGGTGACACTTTTTTAAACATGCGCATCCGAATGCTTGTTTTTTACCCTACGTGCTTCTATTGTAAGAATTCTTTCTGGAAAGTGTACAAGATGTAAATTATTTTAAGCAATGTATGTTCAAGCAACACTTTCTAAATTATTTCTTGAGCAAATTGTCAGTCTCTCAAACAGCTTTAGGACGGCGTTACCTTAGGAAAAGTTGTTCTCTTTTTAATTGAGGAATGTTTACTCTGAAGGATTGATGCATCAACATGCAAAAATTAACATTCTCGGGAATTCCACTATTCTTCTTTATAAAGCCGACTGATTTAACCTAGGTCATAAGGAAGCGGGAGCTTTCCATCGAATTATGATTTTCGAAACCATCTCATTTTCACTGCTCACAAACAGCTTTGTTACATTTTGAGCAAGAACTGACGAGGCTAGAGTTATTCTAATATTGAAGCAATAGTCATCGTGGAAGAAGATGACGCTGTAGAGTAAACCAAGAATACCTACATCGTTTTCCGCTATCTAGACAAAAACACTCTTGATAGCTGCATTATCTTTAATTAAATGTGTTACTTATATTAAATATATAACTAGTATTGAAATGCAGCCTAAATATTTTTTAACACCTTCAATTCTTTAATTCAGAATTTTAACTGAGATTTAGCACCTAGTCATAAATTTTATAGAATGTTTGGTATATTGTAAAGCCTGGGTATATAACTACTGTGCAGTCTTTCCTCCCAAAAATGATATACACATACATGACATAAAGTAAAATGGCATTGGTTCGGCCATACAAGGCGTTTACGAATATCGTTTGAAAAACAAAAAAAAATAACGTATGGTGTTTCTAACGCGTAATTAAATACTATATACCTTCTTTATGTTCAAGTTTCAGAATTTTAAGAAAAAATTTGTACACGAGGGGATTAAAACTCGCTGCCCACAATGGTTATTTTTACACCCAAGTAAGCATAACAGTATCTAAAAAACAATTTTAAAAGTTCCATACCTTACATTTTAGAACTCTTAATTATTAATAACGTTATTATTATTGATAACGTACCACAACATAAAATGCTTTTTTTTCATTTGACGACACAATTTATTGAAATTGGTATGCCTGAATTTTGCAAATATTTGATATCCAGGTCAAATCATATTTTAAAATTGGCATGTGAAATTATTTCCCTGTTTGAAAGTAGTAATTTTTTCTAGCAATTATTTTCCCTTTTGAAAGGGAAGAAATCTCCAGTAAGATTCAAAATTATTGAAATTCGCTTTGAATGTACTGATATGTATTGTAATACTATAAACCTAAGTACATTAAATTTTTCTGTTTAGAAGACGGATATCAGAAACTGATAATTAATCAAAATTTTACTGCAGTACAATGCGTAAGCAGAAACGTAAATGTGTGTGATGTTGGCATAGTGCATTCGATTTCCTGCCAATGGTTTGTATGTATATGAACAAGAAATATTAGGACATTCTATCAAGACAGTAAACAGATAAATACTACGCATGAGAATTAATATTTGTTTTTTGATTTACATCAGATTGAGCTAGCATTAGGTGTGCTACCCTCAACAAAATATAATTAAAGTTCATATAATTAAAGTTCGTCTATTCTAATGGACTAGAGCCATTACTAAAAAGAAAACCGTAAACTTTTGCCAATAAGTGGTTCTGCGGCATAACTTATGTGATCTTTGTAAATTTTTTAAATCTCGATGCAAAATTTAATGGCTCAATTCAGATTCTTTATTCAATTAAAATCGGTTACGAAGTTCAAAATTTTACTAGATGTAGTAGAAAAGATGGGCTCACTAAACACCGACAAAATGAAAAAAAAAACCTCAGGATTTAGCGCAACACCACTTATGACAAATTTCAGATTTTTCATTTTTTTTTCTTTTCACTTCTATTCTTTGTTTATTCGGTTTTTCTCGAAAGGATCGCTATTTCTACACACTATTGAAATTTTGTTTCGTTTGGAGCCATAGAACCGGCTCTAATGCCATCTGAATGGGGGATTTCTGATTATACAACATTGTAGCTTATGTCGAATGGCTACATTATTAAACCTCAAAAGTTTTTTATACGTATTTTCCCGTTTTCAGTTTTAAATTCAACAGCAGATAATTCATGTTTATATAGATAATTTCTAGAACTATCATGGATAAAATATTCTTAAGATTTCAAATACTTGTTTAAAAGCAATAAATATCTAGTTATTCATTTTAAAAGCTTATGTTTTCGTTATTAGATTAAAATAAAAGAACGCTTATAGGGTTGAACCACCGCTCATCGTACAATTTACGTGGTTTGGAAGTTAGATTATTTCCTGCTGCTTACCACTGTTACCATAGGCTAGAGTGTTTAACTCTTATTAGATCTTTGCAAATAAATAACAATCCAATTAGTTTGAAAAGTATTTGGACACATTTGAAGGATTTGAAATTTAAAAAAAAATCAGCAGTTCGAGGGTTAACATTACGTCGTCATCGTAGGATGGACCCCAAGCAAAATTTACTTCAAATGTTGCTGCCGACGGAGTTAAAGACATAAAATATCCTGATGCATTTCAAAACCTTTTCTGGTTCTCTTAAGGTATCATGGTAAAAAAAATTATTTATACTTTATTACTCATATTGTAAACATTTGAAGTGCAATCATTTATCTATTGCCTATAGCTCATACTAACTGTAAAATTGGAAGGTATTAACACATTTAAAAATCATCAAAGTAAGGAACATTCTATGCATGTTAGGAGAAGAATAAAAGTACAGGATTGACTTTATTAGTGAATTAATATTTTTTATTGGGCGGAGAGAAAAAGTAAGCGGGCGTGTCAAAGAGACTAGATGCATTTTAAGAAGATATAAAATTCCTCAAAGTAAAAAAGTAGTTTATGTAAGGAGTGGAATTGAAATAGAAAATTGATTGAATCAGCAATTATATTTAGAATACTTTAGTAGATAAATGTATCTACAATTGCTTACTGCTCCCTTTATAAAAATTTTGCACGTGTGTAAGACAATTTACTGCAACAGATGAACATATTAAAGATCATAAAATGCCAGAAACGGAGAAAAAATGAAAGCATATAATAAGGAGTTATATATGTATAAAGTTTATTTGATGTATATGTTGGCTTCTTGCGTAATAAACTTTTTAATTTAATAATTCATGAGGCGTTTATTAAAAATCAAAATAAATATTTTTTGAATGATAAAAAATACATCTTGTAAATTATTTTAGAACGTAGATCCTAACTTAATTTATATATTACCTTGGTTTTAAATTAAAAACACAATCACATCCAGCTGTTGTCATTCCTCTGTAGACATTATCTTTAATGATGATAAATAAATTGTAATCATGCTTTTGTCAGCCATAAATAAAATACACTTATATACATTTGTGTCTGAAGAGAAGAATAATAAATTACATACTCATAATGATAATAATTATGTATTTTTATACAATTGTTTATGTATACTTTCTCTATATTTCAGTAATAAATAGGGTAAACAAAAATTCTGTTTTTAATTTTAAAATTGCAGCATGAAATAAAATTTGAAAATAGCAATGTAAAAACTTTGTCATTTTATGACTTTATTCTTAGTTGTCGTCCACAAATGATGTCACGCTTAGAAGGGGGGAGGGGGTTCGTGAAATTGTGACAGTTTGTGACAAGGGGAAGGGAGGGGGTAACAAGAAGTTTGGCATTAAAATAAAAACTTTTAAAATAAGAACTAAGAAAATGGAAATCAAAATAACATCTCGATAAATATTACAATTTGGCAACCAAATATATTTAAGCGAAAAGTCGTTGTTGCTATGAAGATCAGACGATTTATAAGGCAGGCGAAATTATCTTGGCGAGAAGCGTCTGATAATTCCAATTAGGCTTAACAATTACAAGCGAAATTTTAAAGTTTTTTAAATTGGTTACTGCACGATATAAGGTATAAAAGAAACGGTTTAGATGATGAATGAGATTAAACATAAATTTAAAACTAAAAAATATTCAGAGATTATAAAAATAGATAACTTTTATTTAGCAAATGCGGATACCGATAAGAAAACTATGTTTATTTATAACTCTTATGTCATAATATTAATGTTCGGCTACCACTCATTGTTTGATAAACAATAAATATAATAATTATATAGAATTAAAATACTTATTTTATTACCGGATTAAAATAATAGGAAATAAAAAATATACATCGTTTTCTATTGCTTCAAGAAATATTTCTGCAAAATTTGGAAGAAATCGAACAACGCATTTAGTCGTAATCACGTAATAAACTAATTTAGAGAGAGACAAAGCGCCAAATGTTGGATTTAAAACGTAAACCTCACTTCGCTCGGTCAATTATGTTGAGACACGATTTCAAGAATGCAGATTGAGAAAAATTAGTTTAAATAAATCAAAAAATAAATAAAATCTACTTATATCAGCTAATTTTTTTTCACAAAAATACCATAATATATATGAGCCAAAAGGTTAAAATTAAATAAATAATTATCATTGATTTACTTAGTAATGGCTATAATAGAGTTTATAAATAACTAGCTGATATACCCGTCCTTGCTCGGGATTAAATTAATTTCATGACTAATATTTTTTTATTAAAAAACTAATTTTCTAAGGTATCCGAACCCTTTCGGTGCACTTTTTTTAAAAATTGTAATATAGAAACATCAAAATATGTTTTTTAACTTTAAATTTATTAAATATTAATATTGGAGTATTATTTTTGAGTATAAATTATTACGAATTTAAAAATATCCTGAATTTCTGCTGCTTTTAAAGGGAAATTTGCAAAAACTTCAAACTTGCTAGAGGTCAAACTTTTGTAATAAATCAAATAAAACTAATACTAAAATAAACTACATACTATAAACAAGTGCCTGTACTAGAATCTTAAGATTCTTTGGATAAATAAAATTTTTAGAGCTTATTGAACAATTATTATAAGATTTCCAGAAAAATTTTCATATTATATTTCAAATAAAAGTCCATAATTAAAAAAAAATATTCTTGCAATATATATTATTCTTCTACATTCACTAGGGAAACATTTGTAGAAATTGTTCACAAATTTCAAAACAATCGAATGATAATTATCTTGCGTTATCATGTTTCAAGTGTGAAAATTATGCATAAAATCTTGTTTTGAGAAAAATTATTAAAATTTTAGATTTCATATCAATAATTTTATTAGAATATATATACTGAGAGCCTTAAAATACTCCACACTTATAAGGTACACTTTCACATTTCTCATGTTTAGCAATTTCTTTTTTTTTATTCATTGAAATTTTTTCTGGAATTTTTTACAGAAGGAAGTGAATGTCTTTTAGCTTCGATGAGTCCTTCTTTATTAAGTTCAGCAAAATCTTTCACTGTATATCTGTATGTATACCTGTATGCTTAGAACAATTAGAGAAACTATTAGCATTTGCAGAGGTTTCTTTTATACAGAATCTGCATATTTTTGACAATAATTCAATATCGAGTATTTTACAGTTATCAACAGATATAGCAGAAGCAATCCATTTAAGTATGAGTATCCTCTTCTTTGACAAGTCCTCTCTACAAATACAACAAATTGAATAATTTCATCTCCATTTCCAGCCTTTCTCAATTCTAAGGCTGCCTCTTTCATTACCTTAGATGCCACATCATTAGCAACACCTTCTAACTTTTTCTAAATGTTCCTAAGGGCTGTTTTGGATAGCACATTAACATTCAAAGCTGAACACAGTTTTTTGGCTGAAGAATGTCCTTTTCCTATGATTCTCATACCAAACAAATCAATGCAGCATTGATTTTGTGCATTTTATTACTTTTACAGATGTGCAGAAGAAGTTTTAATAAACACAATTTCAAGATTACAAAACCCATGTTCACAGCTAAACCATGTGAAGATTCTAGCTCAAGACTCACACCACTTGAAAGCACTCAGAGCAACATAAAGGTAAAAGAATACTGTACAGAATTTGAAAATCAAAAATTATATTCTATTCGACAACATTAAAATCATTTGCCAATACTTAATCGTATTTTAATTTTGATTCATTAATAGTGGAAACAGATTCGTCAGCTCTATCCAATTATAAAGTGCGAATTGAATATCTGAATATCTGTTTGAACGATTTGAATATCGGTTTCCTTTAAACTTCGTTTTCTAAATTCGACATTTATTTCTATTAAACATCATGATAGGCAAATCAAATATATTAGCATATAATTACAAAGCACATACAATTATGATATGGAAAATGAAGCTGGAAGAAATGACGCAAAACCACATTGGGAAGAAAGCAAACAAAGAAATACAATTGCCAAGTTATGTAAAAAAAAATAAGCTGTTGCCACATGCTAAAATTTAAAATTCAAACTTTTACAACATTCCTGAAAACATACTAACATCATATTAATTCGAAAAATGCAGTTTAAAAGAATTTTTGACAGGTTTCTGTCCATTTAAATACTAACTTCTGGTTATTTAAACGCCCGCTTCCGGATTTCAGTTTGTTATAAAACAATTAATATCTTAGTTTCTAATTAACGTATAGACAAAAGTAAATATGTTTTAGGAAGGTAAATGAATGAAAAATCCGAAACATCAAAAATTTAAATAAATGTGATTTTTGGCTGAAAATCAAATTTTCACCGTGTTCGGATACCTATTACACACACAATCATTTTATCGTCTCAAGCATTCACTAAACATTCATTAAATAAACATTCAATTCATTCATTCAAAACATTCAATTCAGAATATCAATTGAACCAAAAGAATCTATAAGCAATCAAGTCAAACATACAGCTATTATTCTCCATGTTTAATTAAATAGACAATTAATTAAATAATTATTTTTTATTATATAAACACGAAATTAATCCAAACCAATAGTTGTCCCTGATATAAAGTGTTAATAGTCTGTTTTTTAAACTTTCCTTATAGTATTCATGCAGAATTCTGTTAATGTGTTCTGATAACTGTTCTTCGTATATATTCTTTTTCTACGATAATAAAAAAATTATGCATATTGTGCATAAGATTTATTCTGAAAAATCTGAAAAAGCATTTATCTCTAATTCTACAAACAAATACAAGTTTTGTGGATACAGAATTGTTTTACTCTTGTGTATTTTAATGTCATTCCCAGAGGATGACACTTATCAGAAGCTGAACATGGCAAAATACTATCATTTATATATACTAGTAACATTGATGCTGAATTGCACAAAATATTGGCAGATTGATGGCTGCATTTAACAGCTTTCTCATTACTCCAGGCAGCTACGGCACAAAACAGGGAACAGTAGGACCAAACATAATTTCTTTAAGGAAAGAGAGGCAGATGCAGAGGCTCGCCTGCAAACAGAAATGTCTTTTCTCGCAAATTAACGACGAGATGCAGTTGTCCTCTACCAGTCCAACAAAAAGAAATGCACTTCACAGAAATACTAATGTTGAACACAAGAAAATGAAGAGAAAACCTTCACGTTGTAAGCGGCGTTTTGATACGTGTTTAAATTTTAAAACGGAAACATTCAATCCCCCATCTACTTCCAACAAATGAACATTTCAAAAGCAATTAAAGTGGAGATAATTTTTGAATTTCTTGACGTGAAAATGTCTTTCCATTTGCTACAGTGATAATGTACGAATACACGGGTCGGTTACGGCGAATTCGGATCAGAGCTGAAAACGTGTCGTTTGTGTTCACACGGAGCGTTCAGCGAATCGTCTCTGCCATGTGGCGCTCCATATTCGGCATTTCGGCGGTAAACCGAACTCATCATTGAGGCCCTTATTCACGAACTCTTTAACACTCGGATTAAACCTCGAATCAGTGTTAATCCCTTGCTCATATGAAAATCCGCATTCTCCAAGGAAAATCCCGAGATCACCGGCTATTTTAACACCCTGTTTTTGATACTCAGAAATCGGAGGATTAACAGTGATAATCAGCGGATTTTCGTTTTACGCATGTGCATTTCTCTTTTACCTTCTTTTAAAACAAACATGGAAGATCGATGGATTGTCGAATTGTTTTAATAAAAGATTTGGATACATTAGCCGCAATATGTGCTCAGAACTAATTCACCCTTTGTCATAGGATCGTGAATATTAAAAAGAAAAACAAAATTATTAAAAGAATTTTAAAATTGACTCTTTGTCTATAAATTATTTTTTCCAAACACTTAACATGTTAAATATTATTCTATTCCCAATGGTATGATATTCTAACTCCCTCTTATTCTAAATGTTTCTATTGCGTTTGTTTCAATAAAAGATTTGGCTCCATTAGCCGCAATATGTGGTCAAGACTGATTTACCATTTGTTATAGGATCGTTACAATTAAAAATGAAAATTATATCATTAAAAGAATTTTAAAGTTGATTCTTTGTCTAAAAATTATTTTTTCCAAACACTTAACGTGTGAAATATTATTCTATTCCCAATTGTATGATAAAGAAGTATTTGCTGGAGTAAAAATAGTTTCAAATGTAAAGGCTAAATAATATATATACTTGTGCATTTTTGACAATAAAATGCAGTTGCATATTCTTTTCCATAAACACACAAATTCTAAACATTATAAATTCATTTAACCATCTCATTCATTCATCTCATGAAATTTTCAACACATGAAGAATGTGAATATTACCAAATTCATGACTAAATATTAGTAATGAATTCTTTCTCTGAACGCAACCATTTCATGTTGAAACCTATATTGTGCAGTGATTTACATTTTCTTTAATCATGTTTCTGCTACTTTTAGAATTTATTAAGAATATTTTGCTAAATAATTCATAAAATTATTTAATTTACATTAAAAAAAATTATAATAGGGAAGTTTTCCAACTAATATTAGTTAGAGAATGGCAAGTTTTTAATAAATGGATCTTTATTGAAAATTAAATTTCGAAATTAATTCTTTCAATTTTTTTCCTGTATTCCTATTAAAAGATTACTGTTAGAAGATGAATATTTAATGTATTGTTAGAAGATTATTATATCTAGTCAAATGCGTTTCCTGTATTCCCAACCCCCGAAAAAAACATACAAAACTTTAGACAGACGAAAAATAATAATAAACTGTAGCTGTCTGAATTAATTATGACAGCCGAAATAAACATTGAGTTTTACGCATTGCATATTTAATACTTTATAATATTCTGACTGTGAATAAGATTGCACCCGTTCATTTTCATCTTTTTAAAGGATTTTTTATGTTTGCTTAGAGTAATTTCAGTATAGAAAAAAAAATCTAAGTAGATGCTGGAAATGGCAGTCTTTTCGTAAAGGTCTGTAATTATTTTTCTTACTTTCTGTATTCTTACAATTCATTCTTAAGTAACAAATAATTTTGCACTTTTGTAGATTAATATTGCAATGTGTTAAAATAAGTAAATTGATTAAATGATGTTGATATATTTTTAACCCATCGACCTATTGCAATTTATTGACAAGATGATGCATGGAGAGCATGTTAAAGGCAAGTAAGAATGTGAGGAAATATGTGAAATAATTTCACATATTTTTGTCAACATCACAGGAAATTTGTGCCATCGGATGTTATAGATCAATCTTGAGTCTTTAGAAAATGAGCAATTAATAGCTAGTGCTATAATAATACCATGTAGAAAATTTTTAAAAATTACAGAACTATTGTTTGATTTCGTCACATTTTACGATTTTCAAAGTCCTTGCGGGAAACGAAAATATCCCCCAATCAATTTATTTATTTTAATTCTTACCAATTCACAGTTTTCTGTGATAATGGCCTGAGAAAACTTATTTGGCATATCATAATATGAATGTAAGCATTTATAAATATTTTACCATTATTTTAATAAAATATTTTTCTATTTAAAGTTTTTTGCTTTATACAATAACCATGTACATCGGTCAGAAACTTAATTTATATTATTTAAAGCCTAGAGTTTTGCGTACGGGCTGGTAAAGGAAAATTAAATGGAACCTTTGATTTGAGGACAACTGTCATGGGTGCGCTGGCTTCTCGTAACGTTACTGGTGCTGCCATCCACAAAGGACTAAAAGTGATATCTTTTGAAGGTTCGAGATAGAATCGATGATACGCTTTCTTCAGTTTTTGAGGTTTCAGCGCTATCTATCAGTTCAATGGATATAGGTCAATGACATCCATTTGGATGCGGGTATTCAGAAGGATTCTCCGTCTTGCCTGAGCATCCGGAGTGAACAAATGACCATCGATCTATAAACTCTACACATTTCATTCAAAGAAAATTTTTTTAAGGCACATGAACGTGCAGGAGGATAAAATTCCATCAGAATTATACATTCAAAATATTATACAACTGGGAGAACGATGTTAAAATTAGAGAAAAAAATTCTACGGCAACTTAATTGATATCACAGATGAGTTAATTTTTTGTAAAATTTTTAGTCGACGTGAAAATAAATTGTTTCTGAATTAATCTAGGAAAAACTAAAAATTCATTTCATTTTTAATTAAAATTTCAATAAAGGGCCCAGAAGTACACATCCTCCCCTCCAAATTCCATAGCTTTAGGTCCAGCTGTTTGGCCTGTATAGTGAAAAAACACACAAAAACAGGCCAACACACTTTCTCCTTTTTTTGGTAATAGATGTAAAAATAAGCTGCAGCTGCTCCTTAAATAGTTTTTTCAAACTTCATGATTTGCTGTATTCCTTCAGCATTAAATTAAATTACAAATACTTATAATAAATATTGTTCTCTACTTCTCAATGACGGTAAACTTTGTTTACTTTTTCTTGAAAAAAAATGAGCGTCCTCATATATCCTCAAGATTCTGCATTTGATCTGGATGAATTATGAAAACGGGAAAGATAAAAGACGTGGAGCTTAATTGTTCTAAAATCGAATATTATTAGTGACCGATTCGTTATATTATGCCTCCACATAAAAAGGATACAAAGATTCAATCTTGGGTTAGGTAAACCATAATAGACAATGAGTGGTGAAGTTCAACATGTCCAAATTTCTGAAATGAAGCTGTAAAAATTATTGCTCGCTATTATTATTTGTTTCGTAATAAAAAATCGTATTCTTTCTTCTTAAAAGCAATTTTTCTGATTAGGAATAAATAATTAATTCACCTTACTTTTCTGACTGCGCATAGATAGTGCCTTAGTATGATTTACAACCTTACACGATCGACTGCAGCAGTAATAAAAGGCACATAGAGGGATTATGAGAAAGTGTTTCCTCTGGAGTCTAATGAACGAACGCAGCGTCCCCAAGTGGTGCTCCTGGATTTAGCAACTTTGAACTCGTCTTTTTATACGAAAATCCATGGTTGACTCCGCGTTGCTTTCTTCGACTTTCGATAGCAATGTTATGGATTCATGGGAATTTTATCGATAAATATTTTATCTTCTGACAGTGTTGCTGTGATTTCATTTCATATGAGTCTTACAATAGAATTTTGTTCGTCATGAAGAAAAGCACCGACTATCTTCAAAAGTCCTTGAATTCAAGATTCTCTGAGATGAGAAGAGATAAATTTAAAGTATGTTTTCAAATATATCAAAAACGATTTAAATTAAATAAAAATATCTAATAATATTTTAATTTTGTAAATAAAATAAATAAATGTTGTGCCTTTTTTGAATAATAGAATTTCTGTTTTCGAGCTATATAACTGTAAAATTTTCATATTATGAAATATTACTACTAACACAATACTCTTTCTTTCTTACAATTTTCGGTAGTCCTGTATTTGATAGAGTTATTACTGACTAAATATTACATGCGACATTACTGGGGAGAAAACATCCCACTAAAGCCTTATTTTCATACAAACTAACAAGAAATATTAAAAACTTCTCACACGGAGTAAAAGTTCACGGTAAAAGTGAATAAAATTGTGGCAACGATTTCCATCTTCTAACGTGAAACCGGAATATAAAAGAATTTTTAGCAATAAATGAAGATTCCATGCGTTCTTGTAAAGAATATTTTCTCATTGCCTAAAAATCTATTTGCAGCTTTAAAACAACGTAGTTGTCTTGATATTATCGAAGAAAGCGCATTACTTCTATTTATATGATAACCTTATAAAAATAAATCCTTTAAATAACGTGGCTTCTTTTGTTTATTTTTAATGTAACACATGCATATAAGTGCTAAAATTCAATGAATATATTCTAATATCGTGTAAGACTCCTTTTCCACAACGAAGTGAAGTAATTTAATGTGACATTGACTCAACAAGACGTGGAAAGAAAATTCATCGGAATTCACATTTTAAATTGAAGATTTTGTCATGAGGGGACCGAATAAAGGGTTGGATAAAAGTATAATGTCGAAAAAATAAATGGCATAAGACATATATATATATATATATATATATAACATTTTTATGGAATGGTAATATTTCTGAAGTGTAAGGATACTTCGTGTTGTACGGAACTCAAAACAAAAATGCATTTAAGTTTAATTACAATATGTAATATTTTATAGGACATTAGAGAAATTACTATACAGTTGTTGTTGGAAAAAATTAAAGTCAATCTGTTTTATTCTAGATTAAGTCATATGGGAATTTATTTTTTTATTACTTGTATTTATATTCGATTTATAAAACCAGACAGAGTTTGAAATGTGTATGGATCAATTTTGTCCCATCATCTTTTAATTGTGGTTTCTAGATCAGATTTCTTTGTGTATTGTCAACCATTCTTGTAAACATCTCGAGATAGAATGCCAGAAAGGATTTCTATTGAATTCAGGTCGGCCACTAAAGTTTATAGGTAGTTCCACTTCAAGTAGGATTTGTAGAGAACGGAAATATGCGCAGATGAATTGTTTTTTTGAAATTCCCATTCTCCTGATGTGATCAAAACAGCAAACGGCAACAAACTATCTGCCAGCATGCCGCGTATAACACTGAATCAGTTTGCCGGTTATAAAAAGGAAGTTTTACTTCTAACTTCTTGTACACAACATTGCGATTTCTATGTAGGGCATTAATTATTTTTCTTTAGCCTCACGGCAACTTCAACTCATATTTAAATGTTGAGGAAGACATTTTTGCTTGCACTGTAAACTCTGAACCACAGTGATGTCTACAGCTTTTGCCACCTGGTGCGAACTTTCAACATGCTGTCCTTCCTTTCCAAGTTAAATAAAATTCAAAATAAAAAATACATTTCCATTAAGAAAAATTCCTTATACATGAAAGAAGCCATATGTATAAAAATTAGGAGAATACGTTTGTTGCGGAAGTACCGGAATGTGAGGTTTCTACAAGTAATTTGACATCTGGAGCGATGGAGCATCCCCGACATGGCCTACCCCACGACGAAAAGTTTGTAATACCTGTAATCACGAACCACGTGCATGACTTTTACGGATTTAATTCAATGAAACCTGTTCTGACTATTTGGTCAGATGATGGCCTTCCTATTTTCTGCTTTAAATAGCAGAATTAATGTACATTTAAAAAATATTTCATAAGTTCTGAAAGTTATAGAACGTAGCGAAATATCAGTATCCATTACCTAATCGTTGCGTTGTTCATCGGCAATACAATTTACACTAGTTTCTGCAATAAAATCCGTTTCCGTAAATTATTCATAATTACTGTTATTTCGATGGAATTTAAATATCAAGATTCTGATAAAACGCAGTTAATGGGGAAAAACGATTTTTGATTTTTCGATTTCACATATTTTCACTTCTTAAAAAAGGAAATCATTGAATCATTTTTTAAACTCAGATAAAAAAAACGATAATTCAGGTAATTAATAAAAACGATAAAATTCAGATAATTAAAATTCAGATAAAAAACAGTGATCTTGAAAGTATATTAATCTAGATTAGCCAATATGCATTACAATACCAAATGAAGAAAAATGTTTCTTTTTCGAAATGTAGGGTCCTCCTCACTGCCTAAGAACATCGTTTTACAGCGGAAATAGAAAATCTAATATAACATCAAACTCTTAGTATGAAAATCTGAAATTTTGGTAGAACTAATGCATTAGACGTCTGTGTATATTACCATTAAAATTGTTACTACTCAAATTTATTTAAACATTAATTTTTATAAAATATTTCGAAATAAAAATTTAAGTGCAGAATATATTGAAAGTCCTAATATTTCTACAGATAAAAATGAAATTCAATATATATATTATATCTGAAGATATCGATAGAAAATTTAAAACCTTATTTAAAAGTCTCAAATTTTATTTCCTTATAATTTCGAAACAAACAGAGCTCTAATGTTCAAATTGATTATCCCAGTATAAATGTTAATGCAGTTAACATAAATGCGTGTTGCCATTCAACGACAACTTTTGAAATTATGTGACGTGGAATCATCTAATAGACGTTATAGCGCGTAAATTTGTACTTTTCATTTTAATATAAGACGATGGCGGCGGAATACTGCTAGGTGCTTCGATTTTTTTCTGCGTCTATACAACGCTGGTTGTGGATCTGTGAAATTGAAATGATTTTGAATATTATCATTCGATTGGGAGGCCCCACTTCCTGATGGACTACCTTAGAACAGTCGCCTTAATAATGTAGAATAATTGAATTTCCAAGGAACGGGAAATTTGACATATTGACGCATAAATCTTACATATTCTTTTCGGAAACGCTTATGCAAGGGTCATCAAAGGCACATTGTACAGCTATAAGACCACTTAATAATAATGGATGGAATGGACTTTTCAAACACACATAAGGAGCTAAGGACTGGTCTCCTGTAATTTTTGAATTTTTCCTAAACTATTTGGTTGCCTGGAAGAAAATGAAGTCTTTACGAAGTACAAAAATGTGTTCTTTTAAATGATAGAAAGACTCAAGTAACGAAGGAAAACATCTCAACTATGGTTGCAGTACTTTGAAATTGTTGCCTAAGCACTGCAGTTTATTCAAGCAGAGCTGGAACCTTTACTGGAACTGTTTTTAACCAAAGCTTCCAACATTTTATATAAAAGGATATTGACTTTACGCCAAGACTTTCTAGTATATGGATACAAAGAAAGTCTCAACTGAAGATTTCCGCAAATTGTCTCGGATAGTTTCTTTAATATTCTTCGGTCTTAGAAGAAATTATGCGGATTCGTTCAGATAGGTCAATAGAGCAGCTTCTAATGGAACATGTGTAAAGCTTTGAAGAGTTAGAAATGGGATATATTTTTAATATTAGCGTTCTTAATTAGGGATCTTTGGGCTGGCCATATCTCAATATGTTTGCAAAGCAAATGAAAATACTTCAATATGCTTACAATTAGCAGAAATGAGCATGTTGAATTGAGAAGTTGAATACAAATTAGAGAAATAACCTGCAAGGAATTCGAAGCACTGCTTAGACAACACTCGCCTTTTATTGATATGCAAGTTATGTTTATACTGGCATCTGATGTAGTGGCATAACATTAGATTATCTTGTTCAATGTTGAATCTGGAATTTTCACTACAATATCAGCTCTCTCGAGCTGAAAAAACGTGGTAAGCAATGAAAATGCCTTTGGCGAAATTAGAGTAGTAATCGGAAAACTTGCTATTAAAGTCAATGCAACGTAGCTTTTCCAGAAAGCCATGTTTATTGTACATTCACTTGGCGAAATACCAGATTGAACCGCATCCGAGCCTGCATAGTTTTATTAGATAGCAACGGCGTTATGAGAAAGACAAAGAAAGAAGCACCTTTTAACTTCTTTGTAAAGTTCCAAAAATATCGGAATTTATTACTTACTTACTAATATTTATTACTTAAGAACAAATGGCCAGAATACAGAAAGTAAAAAAATAGTTAACAGACCATTAAGAAAATACTTCAACTATTAAAATCTCTTTATGTCTCTTACGTTTCTTGTGTTGCATTTAACTTTTTCTCCTCATCATATAATATTTGAGAGTGTGATAGTGGGACAATACAGACATTATGGACCTAAACTCGATGTTGACAAAAAAAGCACGAAGTAACTATCAGTAGAATTTTGCAAATATTGTAGGTGCCATAAAATCGGAGAAATATACTGAAGATTTTATTCTCCTTGATCCTGACCGATTGTCACATTCCAGACGGTTAACATAAGCAAACAAAGTACTTTGATGGTTTCTTATGTGAAAAATAACACCTTTTGAAATCATCTGTTCAACATTTGTTATATATTTAAACCAAGACAATGTTCATACAGCCCAAAGCCCGTGTTTAAAGTAATAAGAACAACTCGTTACCTCTCTGAGGTGTTACTCAAATCTGTTGACGCTTGAAACGAAAGTAATGCCTTTTTTCGCCTATGCTGAAAAATATGATATTGATCATGACACTGGATAACATAAGGGAACTGGGCATTAGGAAAATTTTTAAGACTAAGTGTCAGTCCTAAAGAGAAGAACAATCAGAAGTTACATGTCCAAACTTAATTTTTAAGCTACGGATTAAACGGAAATTATTCAAATGAATGTTTGCGGTTTCACCCTTTCCCCGATGTTGTTAAAAATTAATCATATTATAATCAATATCTTTGTTCGGACAGATGTAGCACCTGAATGGAACGTTCCCATGTTACAACAGGCAGTTGAGCGATGTGTCAAGCACATATAAGAAGCAGAGTGTTTCTTAAGTCGGCGAACAGAGAATGTGCTCAGGGGCTAGAATACCGAATATTCAGCCACCTTGTATGTAGTTCAGAAACTGTTTTAAAATTATAATTTCTAGCCAAATGTATTTCCTATATTCCCTAGTCCCGTCACCCCAGAAACAACACATACATAACCTTAGACATCCAAGAATCAATAATAAATAGTAGCTGTCTCTGTCAAAAATAAATACGAAGTCAGTATAACAACAAAAAGGAGCATAACACTTTGCATATTTAATTAGTTATATATTCGGAGTGTGAATAAGAACAAAATATTCATTTTTATCTTTTGAAAGTAATTTTTATGTTTGCTAGTGTAAGTTAAATAATTCTGAATAAAACTTCTAACTAGAAGGTGAATTCAGGTATTGATATCCTGATTTTTGTTTGAGGAATCAGATCCACAAAGCTACGTAAAACCTTTATGACGACGGCTCCACTCCATATTTGTATCCAGGGTCCTAAAATCGAAAGGCAGCGCTGATCAGAAGCATCGCCGAAAGTTTGTCGACTCGGTTGATACATGACCTGAAACGACGGAATCGCCGAAATATTCGACTTTTCCAATATGTCAGACTTCTAAATGTCAGCTGGTGAGAAGAAATAGTGAAATAACATTCAACAAATTTAAAAGGCAAAAAGACGTATTAATGAAATCTTATCTTAAAATTTTGGTATTTATTTTTACTTTCAACATTCTTGCCATTCCCTCTTAATTAGCAAATAATATTTCAACTTTGGAGCTTAGTTTTGCAATGAGTAATTAATATATTAAGAAAATAAATGAAGTTGATGAGCACTTGATATCTGGTGCAATAATAATTAGATCGATTTTTTTTAAATATGGAAAAACTGTCGATTTTCGTCACATTTTAAGATTTTCAAGTCCCTCGCGTGTACGGAAAATGTCAGTCAATTTCCTTTCTTTTTATGTTTCACCAATTACTGTTCCGTAGAATAACTGCATGGAAAAAAATGAATTTTCGAGCTTAACTAATGTTCATGTGTGCGTGTATATATAAGTTTCACCACTATTTTAATGCAAGCTTTTTCTTTATAATATTTCCTTACTAATGCATATCATAGAAGATTCCGGATCTCATTTTTCTTTTATACAAAGCTTGGATTTCTATTTCCGGGCTGGTAAACTGACAGGCCATTGAGTGAATGGAAGACATTAATCAGTTTCCGTTCTTTCTTCCTCAACAATTCGCAACTTTTCAGCGGTGTAATGACATGAAAAATTACTGTTTTCACATCATAATGTGTGTGTAAGTGTTTTTAAAAGTTTTACGACTATTTTAATGAAAATAATGATATATAAAAATTTTTCTCTAAGATCGATAATATCTCCGGATTCGTTATCGAATGTATAACATTATTTTTTGAGCAAATCTGTATGAAATTTGAAATCTGTCATCTTCTGGAATATTTGCGCTTTCTTATGTATTTTTTGTAAACTTGTATTTGGATAGAGTATTTGGGAAACGGTTTGACACATATTCATAGCAACTATTTGTATTCTTTTTCGAATAATTCAGATTTTGTATATGTTTTTTCATGTTAGACAATGAAAATTTGATAATTCGAAACTAATGAGACCAAAAAAATTTGACTTATTAAATTTTTGATTTTGAAACAAATTTTAGCTTATAAAATATAAGTATAGGGGCATCGTCTTTAAATAATAGATGTGAATAAGAATTCAGTTTGACATCGTTTAATTCCTTTTCAAAGACAATTCTTCTGATTTGAAACAAATTATTAAATCACCTAACTTTTTCTAACTACTCATAGATGGTGCCTCAATAACGTTTAACTTACATCAATGGACTGCAGAGGTGAAAATAGGCAAAGAGAGGAAGTAGACAAAGATTTTCCTCTGGAGTTTTTTAAAAAATCGCAGCGCCTTCAGCTTTTGTTCAAGGAATAAACCATTTGATCCCGCTTTTTATGCAAAAAATCTAATTTTTTTCAACTTCTGCGTAATGGATTCATGGCATTTTTATCGCTAAATATTTTATTTTTTGATATTGTAGCAGGGGTTTCATTCACATTGGATATTATAATGAAATTATGTACATAATGATAAAAATGATGCATTATCTTCAAAGGTTCTCTTCAATTATTCAAGATTCCTTGAGATGAAAAGAATCAAATTTAAGAAGTTTCCAAATACATAAAAAATAATTTAAATGAAGGAACAATATGTCATATTATTTTTATTTTTGAAAAGAAAATATAATCCTTTTCCTTAATAATCCTTTCGTTTAATTTTCCTGGAAAATATTTCCAATTTCTTACCACAAAATGGTAAATGCTCATGATATGAAAAATTACTACTGATACTGTATGCTCCATTTCTTAAAATATTTGGCAATCCTCTATTTTAGTAGATTTATTTCAGATTAAATATAGCAAATACTAGGAACAAAAAAGATAAAAGACAGAATTTCTTTCCAACTAACAAGAAATAATAAAAAATTTTCATACGGAGAGAAAGAATTAAATCACTGAAAAAAAGATTATATTTTTTTCCAGAAAATGAAGTTTACTACACATTCACCTGACGATTTATGAGATTATTCCTCGTTAGAACTTGCAAAATTTCAAGCTTATATGGGTTTACTAGATAGCAGCGGCGTTATTGTAAAGACAGAAAAGCACTTTATAATGTTTTTGTTAAGTTTCAGACTTACCTGTTGGTAAAACTGATAACGTAAACTTTGTTTAACTCTTTAAGCAATAGTCGTCTTTTTTCTTCTAGCTCCTTTAAAACAGGGAGTTTTGGAGGGAATCGAGGTGAATTGGACTCTTCCAACGTGGCTGGTCATTTTCCCCACTACCCCAGCCCCTGCTATAACCTTTCCTCAAGGCGAACGAAAATAAGCTGTAGTTTGCAAAGATGATTGGACCCACTACGGCGCTTATCTCCTAAGAGATCTCAGAACCTCCTCCCTCTCACTCCCTCCTCCCCCCCCTCCCCTCCCCTCAGATAAGAAAGCAGCTTCAGACAGACCTCATCTTCCTGTACCTTCCAGTTTAATTAATTTCGTTGGATAGATTTAATTCAAAATAGCTAATGCTAAAAATTTTAAGCATGCAAATTAAATGAAGTTTAAATGAATTGTTACTTCAATTTAGATGGCGGACCAGCAACTCACCGAAAACAAATTGCTAGTTATAAATTAATCTCTGAAAATAGCTCAAGGATAGGAATAGATGCGTAATATATGTTCAGATATGTCGGGTAGGCCCTCTGAAACTCATAAAAGGATGCATGCTGAAGTAAGTGAACAATTCTTAAACACGAACTTTTAAATACGTGTTAATACTGGTTTTAATTTGATCAATTATTTTCTCATAAAAATACATGTAAACTTTATTTCTAGAAATTTCCCATCTTCTTGAAAAATGAATATAAATAAATAACGTAATTTAACTGAAATATGTGACCTTTCGCTTTAGTGAGCAACTAAAAATTAATAAAAAAATAAGTTACTTAGATTTTTAACTTCATCACAAACCTATTTTACAAAGCTTCAGAACTTCTTAAAAATTGGAAGTATTTTTCAACATCTCAAAGCAATTATAATCGTCAAAACATAACTAATAGGTCTTTATGCTACCATGTAAATTTATGAATGTTTTCAATTTATATCTTCATAAATAACAAATTGAGACGTTTTTACCCTTATTTAGAAAAATACATCTGCCCTTAAATATAAGATTTGTAATAGTCTAAAATTTTCAAAAATATAAAAAACTAAAGCACAATTACTGTATTTGTAAATTTTTAAAAATGCCATCCAATTCTCCATGGAATGGAATTGGGAAAAATTTTCTACTACATTTCACCCTAATATCAGTATTTGTAAAAATGTATGGGTATTTATTATTGTAGTAGAACCCCGAGAATCCAAACCCCAGGATTCCAAAATTTCTGATTATACTAACATATATATATATATTTTAATTTTCTGAAACTTTTTACAGAAAATTTATGGAAAAATAACATTTACGAATCCGAAACAAAACTAATGTTTATTCCTAACTTAAAAGAAGTACTCGAATTGGTCTTCAAGAATGAATGAGAATCTTAATGAGTAGTATGAAACTGAGATATCTTCTTTTTACCCTCAACTTGTTTACCTCTGTACCGTGAGAATGGCCACGTGCTGTTACCGTACACCTTCACAGAGCACAAAGAGTCAAAATCTACTGCATTTGGGATATCAAGATTATTTTACCGAATTTCCCGATAATCTGAATTCCCCGAAATCTAAACAAAGGTCATCCCCCAATTAGTTTGGTTTCCTGGAATTCTACTGTATAGCTTTATAAATATATGTAGTATAATAAAATACTGTTTAATTGAGAAAAATCATGTATTTATTTTTTTTCTGTGTAGTTTAGTAAATTTTTTTAAAATAAGAATGGCGAAAAAATTTATTGAATTTTTAGGAAATGTAAAAATGTTGAAAATTAACCAGGTAAATATAATTTTGCCCTAACTTTGAATATCGATACATGTTCATGAATTTGTTACAGCACCTAAGTGCATATCAGACGAATGCTTTTATTAAGTTGTAATACAAATGCTCTTATTTGATTTTATTCTTCGAAAAAAATTGACACTGTATATGGTTATTTTAAATTAATGTACACCTTAGTTTCAATGAGTGATTTTTCAAAACTGTCATATATTCACAACTATATCACTATAAATAACATTTTCTATTTAAAGTCATTTGTATCCAGTAAAATTATTTTTCTCTTTGAAAAAGCTTAGGTACGAATACACATACATACTTCAAGTAATCAATTCATGCATTGATAACTAAATTGACGCCGAATGAATATTAATTTTAATAACAGACAAAATAAAATTAAAACAGTTGAAACGGTTAAGAAATTAAGAGATTTACAATAGCATTCTGTTAGACATTTACTCTTTATTTTATTGGCTATTTGTACCAAAAATAAAATATGGTCAAAGTATAAGAACATTTTTTTCGTAAAAATAACCTGCGTTAAAGATAAAAATGCGATTTTTAATAAAAAAAAGGGAAAGTTGAACTTTTAATCTTTTTCCCTTCTTTTCTGTATTTTCTTCTCCACTGCGGACGTTCATACGCTTCCTTAGCCATAACGTTAAATTAACCCGAAACGTTAGCCCACGCACGGATGAGTCTGACCCCAACACCCCCAAAAGAAAAAAGTGTGAAAAGTAAAAAGTGTGAAACCCCGTTTCACCGCTTTTGGCCTTCTTATCCTCTTCTTGCAGCTTTACTATGAAGGTGCAGGAAGTAACAGGGTCAACTGTTTAGAAATTCCTAGAATTTTTTAACGAAAGAGAAAGGGTGGTGTCAAAAAGGCCCCATGCGTGTGCTGACGGGTAAGACTTTTTATCAAGTCCCGACCAGAATAGAAACAAAACAACACCAATAAATGAGACACTAAATCACACAGTAAAAATTTAAATAAGTCGTCCAAGTGAATGGGAAGAAACCCGAATGTCACAAGACTCGATACGAGACAGAGAGAGAAACCGTTTTCTGCTAAACTTTTATTTATTATTTTTTTATATCAGAATATATTATTTCCATCTAAATCCGGAGAAGAGATTAGAGACGTGAAGTATAATAATAGCAAATGCGCACATGCCATAAGTACTGAAAGAAGTAATTTTGTGTCTGGCTCTTTCGCGCATCCTAAGAAAATGCTGAGCAAAACTGCACTGGTCAGTACCCAACTGTTATCAATGTACTTATCTCTGCCAGTCACTTCTCCGGCATTTTGCCATTGATGACTGGTCTGGTTAAAATCGGAGGTGTAAACTGGGCCAAAACAGATTTAATAGCTTTATTCGGAAAGTATTTCAGATGGCCAGATTTCCACTTTTCATGGATGGAGGAAGAACACAATCATATATAGAAGATATTTTCTCAGGACACCATTGTTTTCATGACGAGGTTGATACATGAGCTTTTCTTTTCAATGAATATCGATATATCGAATCAGTATCCATCTATTTTTGTATCAAATGCAACTAAATTGCCTTCTCCAGAAGTCGCTTTAGAACCCCAAACCATAATCGAATCGCTTCTATTTAACAGTTCCGGTCATATTCATTTGCTTTGGATTTGTTTTTTTGAAATAATCATTGACCATTTATTTGAACCAATTTATTATGATTCAACAAAGGAAAACATCTCACGAAAATTTCAACTTTTTCTGAGAGCGTAATGAAAAAACAACGACTTTCATTATAACACTTATTAACTTTAGATTTAATTATGCATTATTGAAGTGATATTAAATAGATAAAAAAGTTTTAAACCAATTTCAATTTTTTAGATGTTGAAGTTGAGTCATAATCATTAATGTCGGTTTGAACATTGTCACTTTCCTCCACTTGCAATGTTTGACATTTTTCCTCCAAATCATCTTCTGAAATAATCTACTCCATCCTGATGTCGATTTCAGCCTCTTCATTAACTGAGTTTTTAATGATGTTAGTATCTTCTGGAGAATTGGTACGCCTTTGCCCTTTGCAGTAATAGCAAATTGTAGAACATTTAATTACAGATTTCCTACACGTGCAAGTGAAATTACAGCCTTCTTCCCACTTGCATGATATCATAGAGAGAAGGGCTGGAGGAGCTGGTTCCTTGTAGGTGATGACTGAGAACAATCCATTTTTGGTTTCTTTCCAACCCCAATCTAAGGGACTTTTGGAAAATCCACTCCAGAGTTGAACCTGAAGGTATGCACGGAGAGTGTTCACATGGAGACGCTGTAGTCGGACGCAGAAAAGCTAAAATGAAATTATTCTTTAATAGTGATATTAGAAAAAGTTTAAATATCAGAGAATCCAATGTTTCTTCATTGTTCTATCCCGCATACAAGCCTATCAAAACCTTCTGTCCTGTTTCATCTTTGTCGTCCGGGCATGCATTTTCATCACGGAAAATGTTCACAACTTGTTACATGTCAGTGCTGTTAAGAACGAAGATAAATTTCTTCTTTCCCTGCCTGAAAAGAGCAGATATTGTATCACAACAAATGAACCCATGCAGAAACCAGCGGGAGTGGCCTCCCCTAAACTTTCTCGTATACTTTTCAAACATTTGTCATTTCCCTTCCCCCTGCGTTGATAAAAAGTTCGAACCAACTGTAACCCAGAATGCAATGACTATCAGAAGGTTTTTCATTGTTGATTATAGTGATAATAAAATATTGAGGTGAAGAATCATATTCAAAAAGATACGTATGTATTAAAACTTCGCAATATTTATTTTTTTATCAAACTCGAGCAATGCCAGCTCCGCGTGCGGAGAAGAAAACAGGAGAATAGCTTGCGCATGCGCAGAGATTGTTTCCAGCACGCAAGTAAAACGAGACGACCTAAATGTTTGCTTCCTTACAAAATCTCGCGCCAGAATTGGTTTTTGGCAAACTGCCAAGTTTTCGAAGAGTCTCTTCTTTGCACAGGCATTTCTACTATTGCGCATGCGTATGGAGTTGAACAAGTATGCGATTATACAGACCGACAGACAATCAACCCTTTGACGGATTTGGTCCAAAATTTTATACGGACCTACATTCATGACGATAAAACTGTGTATAAAATTTTATCTATCTGGCTTTTCAAGTTTTTGAGTTATAGCGTTGGCATGTTATCGAACATACAGACAGACAGACTTCCCGTTGACGGATTTTGTCCAAAATTTGATAGAAACCTACAAATTATGTTTAAGGTATCCGACTGCTTTAAAATCGTCGTTTTCGATGAAATTATCGAATTTTTTTATGACTTAATTTTGTAGCCTGTTTAATCAGCTTTCTAAAACAGTCTCACTTTTTACTCTACGTGAATTACAAATGGAGTTACAGCTGTTTTATTACCGAGTCACAAGCTAAAATCTAGACCGGAAGTTGCATTCCGAAACTGAAAACTTGCATTCCGAAACCGGAAGTTGTAGATTTCTTTCGTTTCTCTCAATTAAAGTTCATTTTTAATTCATTCTAATAATTTTTATGATTTCTCATGTTATAGAATTAAACTTTAAGTCTCTTTTTAAAAGTATTATTAATCTTTATCATTTGAAAAATTGGCAATAGCATCCCTCTCATCATTGCTTTGTTTACATTCGAACGAGTTATTTTTATACCGTCTTTTCAATCAAAACATACCGTCTTTTGAATCAAAAACTAGTGTTTTAGAGTTTCTGAATCAATTATTTAACCTTTACTTCTTTTGTTGAAATTAAACATGCCAAAAGCTAGATCTAGACGATCGAAAAAAATTAAATTTCATGGCAATCGCTTTACTCGGGAAAGTGTGCAAGAGTGTTCTAGTGCCAGTGCCTCGAAGTTGAAAGACAGTAGTTTGATTTGTGAAGAAGTGTTGGAATCTAAATCCCAGGAATTGACGGGAAATCGTATATTTGATTTACAGACTTTAATATCTGTGTTTTCTGTTCTGTGTTGCCCTTCTTGCTTTTCGTCTGGATTGAAACTCACTGAAGATTCAAGGTTTGGTTTAGGCTCTAACTTCTCTCTGCACTGCACAAATTGTTCCTTCATAGAAGGATTTTGTTCAAGCCCTAAAGTAAAAAAGAGCAGCAATATAAACAAGTTTTTTATACTTGGTTTGAGACTTGCTGGTAGAGGATATACAGCAGGAAAAAAACTGTGTTCAACCCTCAGTTTACCATTCCTGTCTAAGAGCTCCTTTCGACATCAGGAAAAAGCTATTTTAGAATGTGTGGAAATGTATTCGCAAGAAAATATGATCAGGGCTGCAGAAGAAGTTAGAAGATTGAAAGTTGTCCCTTCGAATAAAATTTACAGCTGCGGTGTTTCAGTTGATGGAACATGGCAGCGGCGTGGTTATTCGTCTCTAAATGGCTGTACTACAATCATTTCTATTGACACTGGAAAGGGTTTAGATGCTGAAATCATGTCCCATTATTGTCGTACGTGCAAAACAAATGACAATGTGAGATATAAAAATAAGGAGAACCACGAATGTTCTAACTATGTCGGTAGTTCTGGCAATATGGAGCCTGTAGGTGTCTATAGGATGTTCGAACGATCAAAGCGTTTACGTAAATTGCAGTACAGCCAGTACTATGGTGATGGTAATTCGAAGGGATTTGAAGAAGTGAAAAACATTTATGGTAATAACTCTGTTGAAAAGTTAGAGTGCATTGGGCACGTACAGAAAAGGGTCGGATCACGTCTACGAAAATTGAAAAAGAACGAAAAGGGTCTAGGTGGAAAAGGAAAGATCACCGACAAATTCATCGACAAATTGCAGAATTACTATGGAATTGCAATTCGAAGCAATGTTGGGAACCTGGTAGAAATGCAAAGTGCAGTAATAGCAGCATTTTTTCATTGCTGCTCTGGTGAAAACAAAGAGATGCATCGACAATGCCCAACAGGACCAAACAGCTGGTGCAAATTCCAGAAGGCAAAATTTGCTGGGATTAAATTTGTTGACAAATCTCCAGCTCTACCTAATTCTGTCGTAAACTCTATAAAAAAAATTACATGGGTCTTTGTGATCAGAAACTGTTGAAAAGGTGTCTGCATGGCAAAACTCAGAATTGCAACGAAAGTTTTAATAATGTTGTGTGGAGCATTGTTCCAAAAGAAACTTTTGTTGAGCTACAAACACTCCGACTGGGAATTAATATTGCCATCATTCTTTTTAATTCTGGTTTTGCTGGTTTACTACCTGTTTTTCAAAAATTAGGTGTGCTGACAGGACCTGATTTAAAGATGTTTTATTGGAGCCTTGACAATACGAGGATTGTTGACTCAACGAGACATTCTAAACCATCCGTGAAACAGTCTCGAAAAAAAAGGACAGAAAGCAAAAAAAGTAAAATTTTAAAATTTGAGGCTAAGAAAGGTACCACCTATAAACCTGGACAATTTTAATGCCTTCCAAAAACTATAAACTTTTGTGTTGCATTAGAACTTTCAATATGTTTATTGGGAGATGAAATTTTTGAAGAAAACTGTTGACTGTAACAATGATTTCTCATATAGTTTTTCAAATATTAATATGAAATTTTCTGATTTTGTTTTTTGTTATATGCTTAATGTTTTCCTCTAAGAACTAAGGTCCATATTAAAATTAATTAATATTTTTAAGTGTTTATATGTGAACAAAAAGCATTTTTATGATAAATTACAAGTTTAGTAATTTTGTTCAGCTATATCTCAAAACTGTTTTGAATTACAAGTAGTGTTTTAGAGCATAACAAAGATATATGTCATAAAAATGTTCTCCTATGAGGATTTATGTATATTTAGAATACAATGTTTTCTACACCTGTTAGCGTAAGGCAAATTTTTTTTAGTAATTTTTCTTCAAATTTCTCAGTTTTTTTAAAAAATAATATTTTAAAAGCTTAATTTTATGATATTTTACAGTTTTGCAACATATGCAGTTTAAAAATAACATTTGAAAAATATTTTTAAGTTAATTTTTTTAAAAATGTCTCTGAACATAGTTGAATTATTGGAGCCTCGACAGTATGAGAAATGTCGACTCAACGAGTAATTCTGAACCATTTGTAAAACTGTCCAGAAAAAAACGAACAGCCAGCAAAACAAGTAAAAATTCAAATTTTAGCTTAAGGAAGGTACCACCTACACACTTGGGGAGTTTTAATGCCTTTCAAAAAGTGTAAGCATTATTTTAAGTTGCATGAAAACGTTAAATGTGTTTTCTGAAATGATATTTTTGAGGAAAACTGTCGACCGTAACAATGATTTCTCAAAAAGTTATTCAAGTATTGATATGAAATTTTCTGAGATTGTTTTCTGTAATATGCTTGATGTTTTCCTCTAAAAACTAAGGTTCATATTAAAATTAATTAACATTTTTAAGTGTTTATATGTGAACAAAAAGCATTTTTTATGAAAAATTACCAGTTTATAACTATGTTCAGCTATATCTCAAAACCTGTTGGAAGTACAAGAAATATTTTAGAGCATAACACAGATAACTGTCATACAAATGTACTCCTGCAAGTATTTATGTATATTTAGAATATGATTTTGTCTACGGCTGTTAGCGTAAGGCAAATATTTTAGTCATTTTTCTTTAAATTTCTCAGTTTTTTTAAAAAATATTATTTTGAAAGCTTAATTTTACAATATTTTCATAGTTTTAAAATATATGCAGTTGAAAATAACATTAAAAAATATATATAAGTTATTTTTCAAAAAAAATGTCTCCGAACGCAGTCGGTTACCTTAAAGACTTAGAAAAACATTTATTACCTGATTGCAGAACAATAAATAATGTATAATTAAATATAATAACCGCTAAAAATAATAAAATTAAATAATAAAACTTTATTTAAACATCTTTTATATTTATAAATAAAAGAAGAAGAGAGAGATAATTTTTTATAAAACATCTGGAGATAAATTCAAAAGCTGAGAGTGAGGGGCTGTAATCAATAAAATAAAGAAAGGAAGCCACAATGAATCAAGAAAATTCCTATTGAAACACATTATGAATGGGATTAAAATTCAAATTAATATCCAGTTTTTATTGAAAATAAATTACATCTTCTAGCAATGAAAATATTTATAGTGAATGTAATATATAAAGTATAATAAAAATGTTGACCATAAACATAAAATGTAACGTTAAATGATGAGTAAATTATTTGTAAATAGGAAAATCTAAGTGTGAAATGAATCTGACTTGTTTTATTCATACGTTTGTGTAAATAATTTTGGTTAGAAAAAAAAACCTTCAGTCATTTCGTTTTGATGTGGTATTAGACAGAAGTGGCGAAAGCTTTAAGAAATTCTTTTGCATTTATAACTATTTCTGTAATAATTTAGGAAATTATAACTCCTTAGAGAAATGATTTATATCTTTGTGAAGATTTTAGTTTTAAAGTATTCATACTCCATACAGACATAACACGAACGAAATACTTAATATTATTTCTTCAACTACGTTAAAGTAAATATACCTTTACACTCTTTCATTAGAAGATATAACAAAAGAATAAATATTTCCTCCGTTCATTGAACTTTAACAATTATTTTTTTTACTGAAATAAAAACTCTTACCAATCATTTATCAAGGCAAACTCAGTTGCGATTTCCTTCGTACAAAGCCATTTAAAGGGGTTGAAAGGGTGCTGAAAAGATGCCCAACATCGATTGATGAAAATCGAAAGAAAAAATTTCTGCAGAAAAGCAATAGAGATATTTTTCTTTTCAAGATGGATTTCTGTAGAGTGAAACTTTTGGATGCAACGTTGGCGACAAAGGTCTTTCTTTGACAATTAAGCAGTGCACGAGTGGAAAAAATTTCAACTTATTATTTATCTATGCAAAAAAAATGTATAAAATTGGTAAAACTCTGCTTAAACAAAATACAATGTTACCAGAAGGTCACTCTGAAACAAACACATTATAAAGATCTTTTTCTTTTTGTCTTTTTCAGCATGCCATTGCTATATAATAAACACACGTAAGCTTCAATTTTTGCAAGTTCGAATGTGTAATAATTCCGTAAATTTTAGATGAATGTAGTGTTAACATGATTTTCTGTCTAAGAATTTAATTCTCTTTTTCTGTAAACTTCTTTTCCATATGAGAAAATCTGATTTTTTCCTGTTAGTGGATTGGAAATTCCGGCTACGGTATCTTTTCTTTTTTTGTTTCTAATAGTGATGTCGTTTGTCATATGTAGTCAACAATAAATCTACCAAAACACAAGATTAGGAAGAATATTATTACATTTGTTATAAATCGATCTAAGGTGGTAAACGTTATTGGGGTTTCACGTAATAGTAAACGTTATCTTTCACTATTACTCATTATAACATCTAAGAGCGGTTTGAAAAAGTGATGTGAATTTATAATTTAGTCCCATGCTTAAGAATAGTTCTATAAAAAAAAGAATGTTACTCAGAATTGATTTCGTATTTGCGGTATTTATTTGACGCCGAAGCCTATGTATATATTTTTTGACGCAGTATTTTTAAATCGAATTTTTAACAGGTCGAATTTTTATTTTGGTCTCGTTAAATTCGATTTATCGGATATTCTCGGTATATAGCTCTACAAAACATATGAATTATCTGTATTATTCAATTATACGTGCTAGTAATTGCTTGGAATGTGAGTCAAAACTTTCTCAATTAATCTATCGAAATGCAAGATTCTAAAAATTGTTATGAAAGAATAAATGAGAAAGCAAGATTACACCAGAGGACGATAGTGTTCAAATGTCACAGGGGGTGTTATTATTTACAACCTACAAAACAATGTTACATATTTCAAACCAAATCCAGAGATATTTTACAAATGTGTTCTAGAAAAATTTCGATGATTTAAAACATTATTTAAAGAAGTTTTAAAATTAAAATGAAATTTGTTCTACAATAGAGTCTCTGCAATCATTCGATACGCTTGATCCTTGCAATATACAATACATCATAATTGAAAGCAGGAATTATAACGATTTCATTTCGGAATTCTGAGCTTCTCTTTGTTGAACTTTCACGCTCTCTGACTATTAGCGAACCCAAGAGAGAAGCTTCGGTTTCTTTTCATCTGGAAGCATACTTTGTCCGATCGGACAATAAAAAAATCTAATATTGGAAATTTTTACTCCGATAGTTTTTTTCTTTATATTTTTATTCATTCAGATCAAAGGGAGTGTCTAGTGGTAAAACTACGAGGTTACATTTTTTTCAATTTTGAAGGAACCGGACCAGAAGGTTTCCAAACTTTTACACATAGATAATAATATTAATCAATATAAGCATAATTATTTTTATTTTTATTAAGAACTGAAGAAATACAGCAAATCATTATGTCTCAAAAAATTATGTTAAAAACAGCTGTAGCTTTTTCACACATCTATGAATAAGCAAGGAGAACGTGCGAGAGTCTGTAGGTGTGTGTGCTCTTGAATTACGGAGGGCAGACCGCTGCACAAAGAGCTACGAAATTTGCCACAAATATCTTTTGGAAGGGGGTATATGTACTTAGGGGCATTTTTTTGGAAATTTTAATAATTTTAAAAATGAAAGAATTCGGAATTTTTCCTTGAAAACTTCGGAAATTATTAGACCACAAAATTATTTTTTCGCTGACTAAATATTTTAAAAACTATCTCTTCTATGATATCAATTAAGCTGCCGTATAACTTTCTCTCCAATTTTAACATCGTTTCCTCATATTTAAAAATGTATAATACTGTTGGAATTTCATCCTCCCAACCGTTTCCAAATTCATGTAAGATAACTTCATCCATTGAGGTAACAGATGGCGCTGAAGTCTGATATCATAAACAATCTTTTCATCTGAACGCTCCAAATAAAAAAAATTCAACTGCAATTTTCGTTTACCAGCTCGGATATAAAAATCCGAACTTTATATTAAAGGAAATTACCAGAAATAAACCGTTTAATGTAAAAAAATAAAACTTATATAATTTTTTTTTTCATTAAAATAGTGGTGAAACATTTATGAGCATGTACATGCACATAAAAATGCTTCGTTTTTTCAACACGACTTTTTATTGTGGGGAATGTTTAAAAAGTTAATAATTTTAAGCAATGTTTGTTCAAGCAACACTTTCTAAATTAATTCTTGAGCAAATTTTCAGTCTCTCAATCAGCTTCAGAATGGCGTTACCTTTGGGATGGTTGTACTCTTTTCAATTATTGAAGGATTGGTGCATCAACACGTAAAAACTAACATTCTCGGAAATTCCACTATTCTTCATTATAAAGCTTACCGATCAAACATAGGTTAGAAGGAAGCGGGAGACTCCCATCGGAATTATGATGTTCGAAAACATTTTATTTTCACTGATCACAAAGAGCTTTGTTGAATTACGTGCAAGAACTAACGAGGCTAAAGCTATTCTAATATTGAGGCAACAGTCATCGTCGAAAAAAGAGATGCTGTCATGTAAATCAAGAATAACTACATAATTTTGCGTTATCTAGACAAAAACACTTTTGACAGCTGCAATATTTTTAAATAAATAACTCGCATTGAAATGTAGTCTAAATATTTTTTCAAACGTTCAATTCTTTAATTCAGAATTTGAACTGAAATTTGGTACCTTGTCATAAAAGTTATATACTGTTTGGTGTATTATAAAGCCTGGGTTTAAAACTGATATGCAGACTTTCTTCAGAAAAATAAAATACACTTAAATGGCATAAAGTAAAATGAGATTGGTTAGGCCATACAAGGCTTTTACGAGTATCGCTGTAAATACAAAAAATAACGTATGGTATTTAGAACCTGTAACTAAATGTTATTTACCTTTGTTATCTACAAGTTTCAGAATTTTAAGAAGCAACTTTTATACAACAGGGGCTTCAAACTCGCTGCCCACAATGGATGATTTTGCAGCTCAGCAAACATAACAGTATGTAACAAAATTTTTAATAAAAAATCCGTAGCTTAATTTTTAAAACTTTTAATTATGCATTATTACTTTGTAACGAACCACAAAATACAATGATGTTTAAATTTGAAGTCAAAATTTAGTGAAATTGGGATGCGTGAATTTTTCAAATATTTTCCATCCAGGTTTAAATATATTCTAAAACTGGCATATGAAACTATTTCAGTTTTCGAAAGTAGTAATTGGTGCTGGAAATTATTTTCCCTTTTGAAAGGGAATAAATCTCCTGTAAGATTCAAAATTACTGAAAATTCACTTTGGGTGTACGGAAATGTATTGTAATACTATAAACATATGTACATTACATTTTACTTTTTAGAAAATAACGGCTACTAGAAATAGATAGTTAATCTAAGTTTTACTGCAGTGCATTGCGTAAGCAGTAACGTAGATGTCTGTGACGCAGGCAGAATGCACTCGATTTCCTGCCAAAGGATTGCATGTATGCGAGCAAGAAATATATTTACATTTCATCAAGATAATAAACGGATACATAATACTCATGAGAATTAATATTTGTTTTGTGATTTGCCTTTATTTATGTTTTGAGCTGGTATTAGATGTGCTACCCTCAACAAAATACATTGTTCTTATAATTATATTTCGTCTATTCTAATGGCTTGAGAACCATTTCTATAGCTGCAAACTAAAGAAAAACCGAACAAAAAGTAAAAGAAAGAAAGGAAGAAAAATATATGAACAAATATAAAGGAAACCATAAACTTTTGCCAATAAGTTGTTCTGCGTTAGTATCTGATGTGATCTTTGCAATTTTTTTAATTCTCGATACAAAATTAAATGTCTCAGTTTAGATTTTTTTATTCAATTTAAAAGGGTTATGAAATTCTAAATTTTACAAGATGTAGTAGAAGTGACGCTCTCAATGAACCTCGAAAAATAAGAAAGCAAAAATATGTGCTTGAAACTGCATTTTAAACGAAAAATGACTCTACGTTCAAAATTAAATGTAGACAGCATTTTTAGTAATTATAAATTACTTCAACTTTCCTGAAAAAAAGAAAATACCTCAGGAAATAGCGAAACTCCATGTATTGCCAAAAATTTAACATTTTTCATTTTTTTCTTTTCATTTCTGTTCTCTGTTTTTTAGGTTTCTACAGAACGGATCGCTATTTTTACGCAGTATTAAAATTTTGTTCCGTATGGAGCCATAGAACGGCTCTAACGGGTCCTCAATGGGGGATCTCTCATTATACAATACTGAAGTTTATATCGAATGGCTACCTTACTAAACCTCGGGAGTTTTAATACCTATTTTACCGTTCCTAGCTTTCAATTCAACAGCAGATGAAGTATGCATATATGGATAACTTCTAGAACTACCATGGATAAAATATTCTTAAGATTTCTGTTTAAGATTTCTGATTTGACTTGTTTAAACGCAATAAATATGGAATTATTTATTTTAAAAGCTTATGTTTTCGTTATTAAAGCTATTAGATTAAAATAAAAGACCGCTTAGTGGGTTGAACCACCGCTCATCTCACGATTTAGGTGGTTTGGAAGTTAGATTATTTTCTGCTGCTTACCACTTTTACCATAAGTTGGAGTGTTTAACTCTAACCTATTGGAGGGTTGCAATTAAGTAACAACTGAATTAATTTTAAAAGCATTTGGACCCATTTGAAGACGCTGAATTTTTTTTAAACCAGCAGTTGGAGGTTTAACATTATTTCGTCATAGTAGGATGGATGTGTAGCAAAAATTACTAAAAATTTTGCTGCCTACAGAGTTAAAGAAATAACATCCACTGATGAATTTCAAAACCTTTTTCCGGTTTTCTTAGGGTATCATGGTACTAAAAATTTTTTATACTTTATTAATCATATTGTATGCATTTGAAGTGCAATCATTTATCTATTCACTATAGCTCCTACTAACTCCAAAATTGGAAGATATTAACACATTTAAAAACATCAAAGTATAAAACATTTTATGCATGTTAGGAAAAGAATAAAAGTACAGGATTGACTTTATCAGTGAATTAGTATTAGTATTGGACGGAGAAATAAATAAGCGGACGTGTCAAAGATACTAGTTGCATTAGAAGAAGATATTAAACCTCGTAAAATTCCTAAAAGTAAAAAAAATGGTTTGCGTGAGGAGTAGAATTGAAATAGAAAACTGATTGAATCCAGCAATTATATTTTGCATATTCGGTAGATAAATATATCTTTGGCGTCCATTTCGATGTTGCAAAATGCCCAGATAAGAGACACCTGCAACTAAGTGCAGTATCGAAACAAGATGGCTCCCTGACATCGACAACGGAGGAAGCTCTTCAAGTCCTTCTGGACTTTCACTTCCCTTCTGATCCCCATCAAGACAGCCCGTCCCACGCTTCTATCCGTCAACAGAGTAAAATCCTGCCCTCCACAGATAACGACCCTCCCTTCTCTCCACTTGAACTAGAGGCAGCCGTGAAGAACATACGGAGCAAAAAGGCACCAGGACCGGACGGACTCTTTGGGGACATTGTCAAGGAGGCTTTCCAAGCGAATAAAACCTACCTGCTGCACCTTTTCAATGCCTGCCTAGATCAAGGGCACTTCCCCAGTAGCTGGAAGAAAGCGGATCTAGTATTGTTCAATAAGAACAATAAGAAGGACACGGATCCAGCTGCTTTCCGTCCCATTTGTCTACTGGATGCGCTTGGAAAGGTATTGGACAGGCTAGTTACACAAAGGATCTTTCACCATCTACTAAAGCACAAACTGTTAAGTGCTCATCAATTTGGCTTTACGCCAGGACGGAGTGCGCCAGGGGCCATCATACAGCTGAAAGACTGGATTCATATGGCGAGACTGGAAAAGAAGCACAGCGTGATAATCTCTTTGGATGTTAAGAGCGCATTCAGCAGGGTATGGTGGCCCCTCGTACTCCATAACCTGAAGAGAATGGCCTGTCCAAAAAACCTATATGGTATAGCAGCAAGCTTCCTTGACGGTAGATCAATTTCTCTCTCCTATGGAGACACAGTCATCTCGAAGGATTATTCCATAGGCTGTCCCCAGGGGTCCAACTCCGGACCATTATATTGGTTGCTCATAGTGAACGACGCTCTCGAGATGGACTTTGGAGAGGATGTGAGAATACTGGCATATGCGGACGACATCTATCTCTTTGTAGCAGCAACTGGAAAACAGAACGTAAAGAAATATGCAGAGACAGCCCTTCAGAAACTACAAGAATGGAGCATTACAGCCAAAGTCGAATTCGCACACGAGAAAACGAAGCTAATTCCCTTCGGGAAAAAAGGTAAACAAAAGCACCCCCCTTACTGCTCCTTCAATGGGAGAGCAATAAAGCTCTCCAGACAGCTTAAAATCCTAGGAGTGGTACTTGACGATGGACTTAACTTCCTTCCACACATTCAGTATGTGAGGGGAAAAACCTTGAAAATCCTCAATAGACTGACTATAGCCAGATCTCGTAGAGGGCTCTCAGGTAGGGTAGTTAAAATGCTCTACAAGAGGGCTCTTGAAAGGATCATTGTCTATGCTGCCCCAGCTTGGTGGGTCGGAACGGCTAATCAGAGGCAAAAAATAAACAGCCTCCAGAGACAAGTACTACTAGCAGTAACGGGGGCCTTTCGTACCACATCAACAGCCGCACTCCAAGTGATAAGTGGTATAGAACCAGCAGATCTCGTGTGCGAAATGGAAGCCGCATTGTACCAGTTGAAGCACAACCGCCCAGATCCTCACTTCCTTGGCGTCCACCTGGAGAGCAATCAAGTGGAGAGGTATCTTCCGTCCTGGGCACATCCCAGCACAAAGCATCTAGTCCACTGGGATCAGGACAGTCCGGACTATGACCTGGGAATTTTCACAGATGGATCCAAGCTAAACGGACAAGTAGGAGCTGCTTTCAGCGTGTTCGACCCACAACACTCTGGAGACTTTCAGTTTAGACTCGATGAGCACTGTTCTGTGTTTCAGGCTGAATTAACAGCCATAAAACAGGCACTCTTATGGAAACAGCAAAACAGACCACACGCCAACTGCCACTTGTTCACAGACAGCATGAGTTCACTGAAAGCTCTCCAGAAGTTTGCGCCGAAAAACAACTTAGTGGATGACATCAATAGCTTGTTAGATGGAACCATCTCCTTACACTGGGTCAAAGCCCACATCGGAGTTGCTGGCAATGAGGTAGCGGACAAGGCAGCAAAAGCAGCAAGCGACAGACCATCAGTCGACATACATCTGGGGATACCAGAAAGCTCACTTAAAACATCAATTCGGCACCTCCTCCTCAGAGAGTGGCAGGACCGCTGGAAGGACGACAATGCGAAAGGAAGATTTACGTTTAACATCTTCCCAGAAGTTAAGACCAACAGATGTATAGACAATCGCCAATTGTCCCAAGTAGTCACAAACCATGGCCTTTGTCCCTACTACCTCAAGAAGTTCAACCTTCGAGAATGCAACTGCCGGTGTGGTGAGGACGTAGATGACGACATCCTGCATTACATCTTCAGGTGCCCCCTCCTCGACAGCCAAAGGTCTCTCATCCGTCCTGGTCAATCCGTCCTTCAGATCCTGCAGGACAAGCACAGGACAAAAGAAGTGAAGTCCCTCCTATCCTTCCTGTTTCTTCATCAACAGGATATATTTGAACAGGATCCAGAAGACATTTCCTAATGCCCAATGAACACTAGGTTGCTCCTCCAGAGACTTTCAGGCCCTTTCCATACTCATTGTACATATCATAGTCATCTCTTCATCACCTTCATCTTTGAGTGTTTGCTATAGAAGCTCATGTACCCACTGGACAATCGCATTTTATTTTCCCCACTCTTTGTAAAGTCTCCCGTAAAGTATCATCATGTTTTCTTTATTATTTTTCCTTTTAATTCTTTCATTATTCAGCATTGTCGGGAAATAGTTTGTAACCTTACACTGTATCACTATGTCGCCGCCACAGAGCCTTATGTATGGGCCAGGCATTGTAAATCATGCATCTCTTATCGTTAGAAACAACAAAGCAAGGGTTTGCCGGTGGATCTGACGACTCTACAGAGGAGCAGCAGCACTGGACAGCTAAGCACCCAGCACATATTTTTTTGAGAGTCCCCGGCACAAGTCGGGCCTCTACCAAAATTTATTGAAGAGCCTATGCCGGTGTAACGCCAATGCAGGCACACACCATATTCCCCATCCGTATTACTTTTCCTTGGAGAAAAATGGTGCAGCTGTGTCTAAGACAATTACTGCAACAAAAGATATTATAGATAATATAATTCCACAAATTAAGAAAAATGGATGCATGTAAGGAGGAAAATGGAAATGGAAACTTGATTTTTTCAAAAAATCGATTTTCTTTACATTGAAGAAACATGTAGTTGTTTGTTCGACCCCTTGTAAGAATTAAACTGCGAATTCCACTTCTTATTCCGTGGACTTCTTTATTCAAATCCGTGATCCCAGAGTCCTTCAAATTCCTGAGATAAATTGTGGAACAAAGATTATTGAGTAATTTTTCTTTAGGAAAGGAAATCGTATTCATTAACTCAACAAAGTTTTCATTATTTCTTTTTGACGGAGTAATAAATTCATCTTCAAACGACGATTTGAGAATTCAGTTCCTCTTTTCTTCTTATGCAATAAAATCGCATGTATAATCGGTTATAAGCGTAGCCC
>BGPR01003945.1:0-80110 GCA_013235015.1 Araneus ventricosus
CACTGAAAAACTTCGAATTTATTTCTTTTGTCAAAAGAATAGTGAAAAAACATTCAGTGAATTCAATTCACAATACTGTACTTAATACGCACAGACAGTCAGCACGTCAGACGACGATTAAAGATTTATTTATCCGCCTACCTGCCTGTATATAAATCGTGTAAGATATGTGTAATTAGTACTCAAGATATGCAATAAAGAAATTATTTTTCTAATTTTTATGATAAATGTTTAATTTTAAAATGTAGTTATTGATTTCCATACCAGTGCTATCTTCAAAATGAATACGTTTGAATCAATTTGGTAATATTCAACCCGTTTGCCACTGTGCCGTGCGAATCGCCGCTATCACTTTCCGTACGGTTTCTCAGAGCACTCAGAGTCAAAACTCTACTGCATTTGATATATCAAGAGCATTTTATCGAATTTCCCGGAATCCGAACAGAGACCAGCCCCAATTAGGCCGTATTCGCGAGGTTCTACTGTATAACAGAAAGAATTCTAATGCTGTATTACGCCAAATTGTGTAATAAATAGTCGATTTTGCAAGGGATTGCAGTTGGTTCGCTTTTGCACAGTAATCTACACACACTTGGACTCGGTTTGCGACAGCGAACCCGAAATCCATTATACGTCAGTCGGCTCCCAATTGCATAACTGCATCCGTATAAAGAACAAATACGTATTTATAAATGAAAAGTTAAAAATGAATAGGTGAACAAGCTCAAAATCCTATTTCCATAATTAAAATTTAAAGATCTGTTCTGAAATGAAAAAGAAATCGTTGCTGTGATTAAACTATCCGTCACTCATTTTAAATTATGAAGGTTGATAAAATCCCAGCGAGTAGATTTCCTAGTAAGTGGTGCCAAGAAACGTGCCCTACCTTAAAATGATGTCTCTTTCTTTTGCTTTTAAGAACAGAAGGCGTTTTATTTGCTTGTTAACACATCTTTAAATTCATTCTGAGACAGGGAGTCTTAAATCGTATATTGTAGATCCAAGAAGTTGTCGCGCTAAATGCGAAGTTCTTTTTTTTTATGGAATCTGACAGAACTTTTGCGAATTACAGTGAAGCACCGTTTTCAAGGAACTGACGTAAAATCTATACTTATAAAAGGCAATGTGTGTGTGTGTGTGTGTGTGATGTCGAGACGAATCTATCGCACTTACAAGCTTGAAATTTGGCACACTGGTAGTCTTAATGGTGACTCAATGCACCTCGAAGCCGAAATTTTAAAATTTAATCTAGAAAATTTTTTATTTAATGCTTTGTGTTGTTTTGGGTTATTTTTCGCACTAATTTCTCACTAGCATGGTTTCGGATAACTGCACGACAAAAATAGATACACCATCGGAAAGAGCACGCGATTTCCGTTCTAATGAAGTTAATTTTGAATTTCTAACGTAATTTACTGAATTTTGAAAAATAGTCGCTTTTATGGTAATTTTTAATAAAGATTTCTTTAAATTATCGCACCTGACGTTCTAACATCTCTATAAAATTCATTTTTTTTCAGCCTACAAATGGAACGTTTACGTCGGATTTAAAACAAGAACTATTAAATATATTTTTTTTTCGTTTTTTAAAAATTAATTTTTCCCTGGTCGGTTTAAACAGTTTTTTCGTAGCGAGATTTAACAGCGAGAGCTTCTCCGGACCATCCCACAATGCATTGTTGCAACGTGACCTTCTTCGCGGCAGGTGACGTCATTCGCAAAGAAAAATAAGCGGAATATCAATGTGTATTTTTTGTTTCTATTTTGTTTTCAAACCTTTTTCGTGCCATTGTGGGTACTCTTTTTCACCCACTTTTTTGAAGTCCTGATTCCACGGGCAACGCCGTGCGCGTACTGCTAGTGACGTATAAATGAAAAGACGTATCAAAAAAGAAGATATCTGATTTTGTTTCTACTAATTAAGGTGCTGTTTTTATTCTTAAAGGCGAATTCAAATACTTCTTTTAAGTTAGGAATAAACGGTGCTTTGTTTCTGATTCGTAATTGTCATTTTTTTTCATTTTTCAGAACATTAAAAACAGGTGTTCGGATTAACCGAAATTTCGGATTCCCGGAATTCTACTGTATTTTGTGAAAACACAATAATACTACATCATTACAGCATCACATCGTTCACCCACAATTTGCTGCAACAATAGACAGAAACCTCCTCCTCTTGATGCCATCCCACAATACTACTTAAATTGTCAATGTTAACTGCTACTGTTCACCAATACCTGGCTGCAATTAGCGAGACAGAAAACCTCCTCCCTTGATGCACCACACAATAATACTTAAATCATTACAGCATCACATCGTTCACCCACAATTTGCTGCAATTAGCGATTGTTAAAGCCCATGTAAATTATTTGGCATGTTATTTTATGTAACAAAAAGATGCATTAATCCTTTCGCGTTCAGTGAAATCACACATTGAGCATTTTTTTACTGCGCATGGGCGAAACGTAGCGTACTTTTTCTTTCATAACTTAAGAGCCAGATATATAGGCCAACTTATATAAAAATTCCAGTTCAATACCGTTAGTATTCACAAAGATATCGACATTGCAAGAGCTAAATTGCTTTTGATCTCCAAGATAAACAAAATGAGGAGGATTCTTGGACAAATTAATATTTTTTAAAATTGAATCTTCGAAAGTAATATTGAATTGTATGAAGGTTGAATATCCTGAATACTCATGTATACTTTTAAATACATAATTTAAATTGCATATCCATGATAAATTATTCGGAGGAAAAATAGCCCGTTACCGTTCATTGGTTTCACTGTGAAACCACAAATTTCTTGGAAATTAAAAAATGCTATTTTTTTTCCTTTACATATTTATGATCAGCTACGTGTTTAACACTCATTTTTGAAATAACTTTTGTAATTTTCAAAACGAAACATATAGTGAACTTGAAAGGGTTAATACAAAACCGACAATATTTTTGTCACCCCCTCAGAGCTGCCTTCCTACGCTCCTGTTAATTAATAGAAACTTCCTTCTACCCTCAACTTGATAGTGTTACAAACATGGAAAGCCGCTTCCCAGCAATGCAAGTCTTACGGTTGGGAAGAGAGTTTTACAAGGTTAAGCATGGAGTGACCTCAGCGTCTGTTATGGCACTCCTGACCTTGGCGACAAACTTGGCGACCATTTTGGCGATTTGGCGACAAACTTGGCGACCTTGGCGACAAATTGATGATTCCCGAAAAAGGAACCCTTTTCTCGATATTTCTACTAGGAAAGGGAATACACGAGAAAACACCATGTGACGTCACGGCCTGTCGGAGAGAATATTTAAGGACGGCGGCTAGACCAGAGCAGCGTCTTTGATCGACTGGTTACTTCGCTTTGAAGTGTGAACGTCTTCGGAGTTCTATCCGCTGTGTGAGCTAATCAGCTGGTGAGCTGAGCTGTTATTGCCGTTACTAGTTATTTGCTGACTGTTTGTGGTGTCAGATATCAAAGTGCTGAACTGTCATTACCTGTGAATTGTTGTGTATTTACATTGGTAATCTGTGCAAGGACTATTGTTTCCTGTGCCTGTGCTACGTGTTTTCCTGCATATTTGTAAATAAACCTTCATTCTCCATTATCCTGCGTGTTGGACTGTTTACATCATACACCACAGAGACCTTTTGCAACAATATCTTCTATTTGCCATCAACTTATTAGCCATTGTACCGTGCGAATTGCCGCACGCCTTCACAGAGCACCCAGAGTCAATATTGTAATGCCTTTTGTATATCAAGATTATTTTACCGAATTTCCCGGATAATTCGAAGTCCCCGGAATCCGAGCTAAGGTCAGCCCTAATTAGTTCGGATTCCCGGGATTCTGCTGTGTTCGTTTGTTATGAGTCGCGAGCGCCATTTTAGTAAAAGGTAAAAGTGGTGCTTAACTGGTAGACTCGAGGAAGAGGAGGAACGCAGATGTTTGCCCCAGATCTAAATATCCATCGAAATGTCACATGAAGAGCAGAATGCCACATAGAAAAACATTTTTATAAGCTTTTATTTCAACTTGAGTGTCTTGTCCACAAATCTTCAGATCGATTTCTTACCCACTTCCAATCGAGCTTCAGCTTTGAAATTTAGCACAGTGGTGGGTTTCCGGAGACAATACAATATTATGCAAAAAAAATTTGCAATCTATGCCTATTTTAAACCTAACAAAATGGTATTAAAATTTCAGCCCTATATTTGGGGGATTAAGTTTGGAAGATGGTAACCTCACTTTACGTAGGGTTAACAACACCACTAGACGACACACAATGGAAGGGGGCGCGGCCTGTGAATCATCCCCATTTTGGAGCGGCTTGAGGATCAAAGGTGAGATCGGAGAAGTGAGTCTTGTTTCGTCTCTCGGTCTTTGTCGCACTTTTTTCAAATTCGAGATAATTTAATCGCAATCGCGCTGCGTAAGAGAAATATATATGTAATAATCTCACTTAATTTTATTTCAAATTCTAATATTGTATATTTTTAAGTCTTAATGTATTCCAAAATCACTTTTCTTAAACTCCAGTTTCATTTTATTTCCCGCTCTGGAGGTATATTAAATCTCTTTTTGGCATATTTATTACTAAAAGAATATTTTAATCGTTTCCACGCGCACACAACTCGCGAAATCAACGACTTATTGTCGCCATGCATTTTCCCTAAAACACTTACGTAATATGCTAAAAATAGCTGTTATTCCCTTCACTTTGATCACGTGTCTATCTGTTAAATCCCTACCTGAGAAAAAGCAGGGATTTTCTGCTCACTTTTGGCTTACAACTTAAACGAAGATGTACGTACATTTCGTCACTCTCCGATAATAAAATGAAATTTAGAATAACTCGGCCTGTATTTTTTCAGTTAACGACTACTACAACGAATACATTTCATATAGAGAGAGAGAGATGGCGCGTATTGAAACGCTTACCCAGCGTGAGCGAAGGCTAGAAACAGCTAGGAAGAAATACTGAATTTGACTCAACCGGAACACTCAGATTATCTCAAATTCGAGATAATGTAATCACTGTTGTGCGAATCACGTAATAAATTATTTTAAAATGAAATTGAACATATGTATATAATAATTTTAATATGTGTTTTATATTGGAGAATTCGGTAACTGAATTTGGTTAACTATGCCTAACATGTCGTGTGTATTCGTGTCAGCTGTCACTAAAAAGTAGAAAATAAAACAAATAATAAAAAAATTAAGGTATAAGCTTTTATTCAAAATGCACTTTAAAGGAGAAAATGCGTTTATACATTATAATTTCGTCAAAATGAACTCAAATGTAAAAAATAATTCTTTCGTTATAACGAAAATACATTCTAATGGTTCGAATAAAAGCGTGGGCGGCTTTACCTTCTAGGAATATTCCATTTGTTTAAGGAAATTTGCACAAAATGTAAGGTGCTATATAAAGCGCACACGCTTTTATTCGAACCATTAGAATGTATTTTCGCTATAACGAAATAATTATTTTTTACTTTTGAGTTCATTTTGACGAAATTATAATGTGTAAACGTATTTTCTCATTTAAAGTGCATTTTGAATAAAAGTTTATACCTTAATAAAATTTATTTCTTCCAACAGAAATCGAGTTACTTCCATTGTCTGGAATTCTTGGTAGCATAATGGTCTGGTGCTTTCACCCGAACTCATTTATTCAAAATCGTCTGCACCGTAACAAAGTAGATTAATTGTGTTTTCGTTGTATTCGTGCTACAGTGGAAACACTTGTGGGAGTTAATATATAATGAATCATATGTCGTGTTTCGATATCAATTTGGTGATTTACGTAATGAGTTTATACTCTGCTTTTCAAATCTATACAAGAAAAGGAAGCAAATTTTATATTAATAATTAGAAAATCGTAAAGTAACGAAAATTTTAACAATAATCATTGTGTATAAAAATGAAATGGCAGATAGAATTTTGTTAGACTTTGGATGGAGATTTTTCATAAGCTACCATATCTGTCTGAGACTAGCTGACTTCGGTGAGTAGTAGCTAGTTCGCCCAAAATATTAGCTTTTCTGGTTATTAAACTATTAATACGAAACTCGAATGAATTAAATAATGAAATTAAATTTATGTGAAAATGAATTACTTATTTTTAAGCATGCTTTCAAAATAATGCGTTTTAAAATAAAGTGTATTAAAGTGAATTAAAAGTGCGGAATTTAATAAAAATATGTCCATGAAAATTATTAAATGTGAAAATGGCCCAATCATTGGTAAGAAACGGAAGTATAAATATATTCAAATGCACATTGTTAAATTGCATATAAAAATAAATAAATTTAAATACAGGCAGAAAAGAGAGTATATTTCCTGATCTCTTTTCTAAAAGATGCAGAAATATTATTAGACATAAATTATTGCAAAATAATGCTAAACAAATAAGTGTATCGTCTTGGATTCAAATATTTTTTTGTAAAAACAAAAGTTACTAATATTTAATATCAAAGAAGATGAGAAGAAAAATTTAATTAAACTATGAACCTCTTTAGAAGGTTATTTTTACAGTTTATTTACATTAAAATAAAATAAACTTCAGCGCTGAATTAACTTTCATATTGCCCTCTTAGAATGTTAATTTTTCAGCTTCTAGGAAAATAAATTTCGATGAATCATTATTCTAGAAAAGATTCGGTTATTAAATTTGAAACTATCAAAAGGCAAAAGAATTCCGAAATTTATTTCCAGAAAACTAACTGAACTCATAGAACGAAGCATTCTGAATTCGAAGTAATTATCGTTTGGCGAATGAACCAATGAAGCGGGAAAAACACATTACTTGGAGAGCTTATAAATTTTTGTTATGAGAATTTAACATCCCATTAAAGATTAAAAGATTTCTGACAAATGACTTATGGATCTATCTTTAATAATGTTATAAATTCTGTTGAAAAAACAAACTAGAATCTAAATTTTTATCCAGCTTTGAATGTTGTCAATATTTAAAAGAGCAGTACTTGACTAAAAGTAAATCATTTATTGGAATTATTTTTAATCTAATGATTAAAGAATTCATCGAAGGCTCATAGCTCAAAGATATTTTACGATAATTTTAAAAGTTACGTTTAAAAAAAATCGTTAAAGTAAAAGTTTAATTTTTAAAGTTACTACATGGAGAAACCAAATAAATTTATTAGAAAGATCGTGAATAAAATTGAGTCATTTCAGGGCCATGATATGCGCGTCTAATATGCCATCCCAATACTATTTGAAATCCACTGAGCATGTTGCAGGAGGAAAAAGGACGGGGTGGCAGAGCTCAGAATGATGTCAGACGATACGATCAGCTGCATTAATCATGCAAGTTGACTCCATTGCTTGCGAATTTAAGATTCAGGTATCCTAATAAGATCGAAATATTTTCCGGGTTATTCTTGGCAAGAATTGTTCATAGAGTTGAGATTCATATCGTGTTGCCTTTTGTGAAATAAATGGTGGAAAACACATCTGAAACTTTCAATGTCTTTAATTGAGTGATTGAAGTAGAAGTCAAGAGTCAATAAAATCAAAATGCTTGGATCTATAAAAAATTATTATTATTTTTAAATCAATGGTTTAAATTTCTTTTACCTTGTAGATCTCATAGACCTGTGATATGGCTTGACTCGACCCTTGTCATTTCTTCACTCATTATGCAAATACACCCCTTAGAATGTGAAATCAGCATAAACGCCATTTTGAAAAAAAAATAGACTCGTGTGTTTTCTGCAATCAACTCATTCAATTAATTTATTTACACATTCTTATAACAGCTTTATCATCGAATTTATTATCCATATTTAATTACAGTACAACGCAGGTTAAGGAAACACTTTATCTTCTGAACAATATTTTTTATTTGGAGTGTTAGTGAAAAATTTTCCACACTATTAAAACTGAACAACCATATAAACTCATCTTAAAGAGAAAAAATTCATTTTAATCTGCTTCTTGAGTTGAAATTTAATTTTTTGAAGAAAAATTCAATTTTTTTAAATTCCCTACTACCTTTAAAAAATATGAATATTTTTTCTTCAAATTTTATTTGCAGTTTCACTGACATATATTACACAAAACTGTGCATGGATTTTAAGGGGCATCTAATATCCGCTTGTATATATAAAAAATTAAGTAACTGAATGCTTATTGCATGCACAGTTTTATCATATACTTAATGATAAACAAGTGCAAAAAATTTGAAAGCTTTATCTGAAAATTGAAAAAAGCCTTAGCATTTTCAAAAATGAAAGTGAAGAAAAGTCGTCATTTACGCAAGTTTCTCAATGATCATCTATACTTATAAAAGGCAATGTTTGTGTGTGTGTGTGTCTGCGATGTCCAGACGAATCTATCGCACTTACAGCTATGAAATTTGGCACACAGGTAGTCGTAATGGTGACTGAATGCACCTCGAAGCCGAAATTTTAAACTTTGATCTAGAAAATTTTTTATTTAATATTTTGTGTTGTTTTGGTTGATTTTTCGCACTAATTTCTCAATAGAATAGTTTCGAATAATTTTACGAAAAATAGATACACCATCGGAAAGAGCAGACGATTTCCATTCTAATGAAGTTAGTTTCGAATTTCTAACGTAATTTACTGAATTTTGGGAATTTTTTTAAAAATAGTCACTCTTCGAAAATAAAATTTTCTGGAATCCTTAAAACTCTTGCATCCGATGTTCTAATAAAGATATCACTTTGAAAATTTTTCAGCTTATAACTGCAACGGTTCTGTCGGATTTAAAACAAGAATCGTTAAAATATCTTTTTTCGTTTTTTTTAAATTAATTTTTTCCTGGTAGTTGAACGATATTTTTCCTCTAGGGAAGCTTACGCCCGCGACAGATCTCAGGAATGTTGCGGGCAATTTCATTGGCTGACGGGCCAGGGTGACGTCATTACTTTCGCGTTCTGCAAGGAGATGATTTATTTACTCGATGACTTCGATTATTATTTTTACGCGTGTCTTAACTTATTTCTTTGCCTTTCATACTTTGCTTGCGGTGTAATAAATATCAGATTGTAATTTTTTAACATTGTTTGGATTTAACGGTACTCGGTCGAGAGGAAAAAGAGGCGGACCAACTCAATAATATATATTTCTGTTTTGATTTCGTTTTTAAAACTTTCATTCCCGATTCCACGGGCAACGCCGTGCGCGTACTGCTAGTCGCAAATAAAAATCTGAATAACTTCTTTAATATTAAAGGTACAAATTTGAAATTTTGATACAATAAGTAGAAAATCAACAAAATAAGCCAATAAAATAAAAATTTACATTTTGGGCATTTTTTGGGTAATGTGTCCCCTAATCTAACTAAAGGGGGCCCGTTTCGGATCACGATTTTTCGGTTAAGTCATGAACATTTATTATTATTTTGTATCTAATTACAGTATGTAATTCTTAAATGTTTTGAATGCGAAAGGAATTCAAAACTCTTTCTAGGCTACTCTTGTGTTCTTCTTTAAAGTAAAAGTTGCATTTTTAGGTCGAGCGTTTACTTTTGCGACAGCCATAGACCAGCGCGCTCTCGCTTTCGTCTATGGCTCGCGATTATTCCCGCGCAGTACAGTACGTGCCACAGAGAAGGGGTTGCAGTACTCGGAAAACTTCTTTTAAAAATTCATATTTTCGTTTCTGTTCTGATTTGCTTACTTCTCCACTCTGAGAGTTTGATTATCAACGGAAAAAGAAATAAACGAGAAAAGAAGAAAGGAAATAAATGAAAAAGTAGGGCAGATATAGGATGGGGCTGCATAGCAAATAGTTTTGGAAAGCACCAAAATTCACTCATTGAGTATAACTAAGTGACACAATGAGCGAAAGCGAATATATTGTTACAAACATGGAAAGCCGCTTCCCAGCAATGCAAGTGTTATGGTTGGGAAGAGAGTTTTACAAGGTTAAGCATGGAGTGACCTCAGCGTCTGTTATGGCACTTCTGACCTTGGCGACAAACTTGGCGACCTTGGCGACAAATAGATGATTCCCGAAAAAGCAACATTTTTCTCGATATTTCTACTAGGAAAGGGAATAGACGAGAAAACACCATGTGACGTCACGGCCTGTCGGAGAGAATATTTAAGGACGGCGGCTAGACCAGAGCAGCGTCTTTGATCGACTGGTTACTTCGCTTTGAAGCGTGAACGTCTTCGGAGTTCTATCCGCTGTGTGAGCTAATCAGCTGATGAGCTGAGCTGTTATTATCGTTACTAGTTATTTGCTGACTGTTTGTGTTGTTAGATATCAAAGTTCTGAACTGTCATTACCTGTGAATTGTTGTCTATTTACATTGGTAGTCTGTGCAAGGACTATTGTTTCATGTACCTGTGCTACGTGTTTTCCTGCATATTTGTAAATAAACCTTCATTCTCCATTATCCTGCGTGTTGGACTGTTTACACCATACACCCGCAGTAAGACTTTGTGTAACAATATATCCTTTCTCTCTTTGAACTTGGCCAGAAGTGGAATTTCGGATCCTCGTGTTTGGCGCAGGGCCAACTAATGTCTTTTTTTCTTTCAATCTCACCCAAGTTTCGCCTTCGCTCTCTTGATTTATTTTTCGTCGATTTCTCTTTCGTTGGCTGTTTTTAGATTTCGGATTAATTTTTATGTTGCCTCAACGGGAACGTGTCTGGTTAATACGTATTCGCTTTCTGTTGTTAAAAGTTACTCACCGAAAAAAGATGCGACTGTAATTTTCTAAAATAAAATTCAGATAATTACAACTACAAGTATCGATTATTTGAAAATAAAGCTATTTTTGAAAAATTGTATTTCAGTTGTATTTTAGAAATATTTTTATAGCACTGCTTGTTTCTGAGCAGATGAGCTGTCACTGCTGATATATCACCGTGAGATTTACAAGATGAAATAATTTTGTAAATACTTCAATTAATGTATTATTTAACTATTTTTTAAATTTAAAAAGAGTTAAGAAATACGTTGTTAATTTCCTGATTCCGCCCTTTTAATAACTTATTGAAATATGTATATTATCCCTCAAATGTACGTCGAAAGACTGGATCAAACAGCAGTGAGAGGTATGGAAAAGTGGTTTAAGTCAATACATTTATCTTCTTATATTTCGGTAAGTTTTGCAGATAGATTCGTGCAACTTTGACGACGAGAGACGAATATATGACTGGAGTATTTGAGCACTATGGCTCTCTACCTCCAAGACTGACAATTTGAGATTTATTCTTACCTAATAACGTGGAACTTTGCATACGAATAGATGAATGAAAGAGAAACATTTTACTAATTGGCAGTTTTTGCACTACATGGGCCGTATAAAAAATTTATTTTTTCAACTTTTTATTATGAATCCTCTCAGAAGTTAAAGTACTTTCATACAAATTCTCACCTTATTTCATGAAACTTTGTAATTGGAAGTAGTATATGTCTAGGGGCAATATTTAAGGAAATAAAAGCTTGTTCCACTTTTTTGGGACCCCCTGTATAAGTGGACTGTTAAGGAATAATTGCCGACAAGCAAAAATTAATGAATTTTTTAATTGTTATTTTTAAAATAAATTATAGTTAGCCCTGAGGTAAGTATTTTTTTCCCTTTTCCCTTGATGTGATAACAATATAGTTGATTTCACCCAATTCTGTTATTGTTATCAATCGGTTAATGTTATCAAAATTCTTAAGTTCCGAACTCATCACATTAAGCGGCAGTTACTGTATCTGATTTTTTACATTAACAAAAGCTAAAAATATTATAAAATATGCAGACCACTGTTTTGATTTTTGCATCGAACGCCATTCAGTATCTAGCGTCAACAAATACTTTTAAGGCATGAAAATTATTTATTTTTAACCCACGGAAACGAAGACTTTCTTGCACGTGTCTGTGTTGTTTGCGTGAATTGAAATTATTTCGTAACGCGCATGCGCAAACCCATGTCAGTGTTCCTTTTCTTCAAAAATTTCGTATTACTGCAAATAACGACATAACTTCGTCAAAATATTGTTTGTCATTCACATTAAGCGCTGAAGAAAAGAGAAATTTCAGCAAATAAAATATGAAAGCCTACCAGATGATTCAGTTTTGATAAGAGAAAGCAAAAATAGTTCCACTAACCTAGAAATCGACCAGCAAACGATCAGAAGAAAATTCCCTCGTTAGAACGCAATCTGAGACTTGTACAGTAGAATAAAAATAATGCTTTGGCAATATTTAGATTTCATTCGATGACTGAAAGTCTCGAAATATTTTGTTGATAGCATTGACAGTTAAGTATAATTTTTTTTTTGATAAAAAGAAACTGACGATTCTTACATTTCATTCGATGACTGAAAATCTCGAAATATTTTATTGATGACACTGGCAGTTACATACAATTTATTTTGTTTTAATAATCGAAATTTTTAACAGTATCATTTGGATTTATGTTTATTTCGCAGACAGTAAGTTAGGTTTTTTTTTGTTTTTAAAATCTAGTTTCCTTTTTATTTAACGAGGTATCGAAATTAACGTTATTCATCATTTTCAATAGAATAAAATGTCTTGATTTTAGTATAATTTTATTGATTGCGACATAAACTAAAAGTTTAACTATATATGTTTTTATTTTTTCAAATATTCAAGAATATGTAAAATTGCGACAATTTCTTAAAAACCCTGATCAGTTTAACGTGGGTACGTTTTACAAACTTTGAAAATCGTCATTAAAATTGAGTTACAATACCACTACTATTATATTACCTTAAAAATAAGGTAATATGATTTATTGTTTTTTAATTTTACAGCTCTTAATGTGTAATTAGATTTGTGGTAAAATTATCACGTGCTTTTAAATATTATATCAATTAATAGAAAAAAAATTTTAACAATAAAAGCGGTTTCAGTTTCTGCTTGTACAATATACATCATCACATTGGCATCGCAGCATCACTTAATATATATCAAAAACTTCAGTTAAGTATTTTAAAAAATCAATATTTTATTGATGGAAAAATAAAAAGATTTTTTTTCTCGAATTAGGAAGTTTAAATGCTGTAAAATAATTCATACAGTTTTTACGATACAAGCTCAAAAAAGTAAAATTCAGTGATTAAATAAATAAAAAATATTAATAAAAAAAGAAGTCAGCTTAGATTTTAGTTCTAGAAGCACTGATTAAGATGAAATATAATCATATGAAGTTTTTCTTGGTTATCTTCGAAATTTTTGAAATTGTTACATTGTTTATGTCTGAAAACTAGTTGTAACAGTTAGGATTAGCATTTAAAGACACAAATTCCGATGTATTCAATTAAACATGTGTGAAATTTTTATAAATATGATTATAATCTATTAGCAACTGATCGATGAGGGAGTAAATATTAAACAGTTTTAGAATTGACAAGAAAAAAAAAATCTTTTCGACGAGGGAATAAATAATAATAAAAAAAATTAAAAGAATATATTCTGTGAGTGAAAATATAATTATGTATTTCAGCGCATATCAATAAATTTTGTCTATTTGAAATTTGATTCCTTTTTATCTTGTTTCTAATGATAAAGGATAAATAATAATAAAAAAAACCAGTCAAGTTTTTTTAGTCAAACAAGTTTAGTTTGAGATTTGGAACTTACTATTTAGGAACATTAAAGTTTTATCACAAAGATCACAGTAGCAATTTTCTAAATGAATGACTAATAAAAGATATGAATATTAATTAACCCAGTTGCGTTTGGCAACAAACCAGTATGGTAAAACCAGAAGTCGTGCACTCAAAATGTGGTTTGCTACCGTCGCTGTTTTCAGAAATTCGCCAAAGGGAGAAAATCATCATCTATGAAAAAAATTCTAGATTTATTTGTTTGCTCGGAGTTTTTATTATTTTTATCACGTTAAAAGAAATAAATTCCATGCCAGCTTATTAAAAACAATCACGTAACTGAATTGTTGAAAGTTGTGTCGGGCATTTTGTGTAGCACAGTGGCGAATCCGGGGGGGGGGGGCTATCGGGCTGCCCCCCGAGCTAAACCAGAATTCTTGATTTTATTTAAAATCACTACAACTGTTTGTTCTTAATTTCCCTTTTTTAAAAAAAATAATAAAAACGTGACAACATTGCTTTCTGGCTTGAAACTTTTCCTAATTTTCTAGTCTTTCCGCTCGTACTTGAAACGTTGACGTGGTCGAAAACATTTTTTTGTCTAGTTATTTCATTGTATTTTTTATTAAGTTATCGAAAGTATTGTAGTGTTCTTTATGATTCTTATTGTCAGGTGAGTAAAGTCGGTAGAGTTAGTGTTTTGTGTTACATAAGCCATGAGGTTTGACATTCGTCATGACGATACAAAATTTTTATGACCTCAGCCCCTCCCCCCGACTCGAATTCTGGATTCGCCACTGGTGTAACCTTTTTGACTCGTTGGTCATTCAGTAAAAGATACTCTGATGCATGCAAATATAATTCATTACTACTAATCAAAGTTCCGTCACCGAGAATTAGACTGGGTTATGAAATGAGAAACCATCTCCAAAATGCACATTTTGAAATGAGTCCATTTTCTCAAAACATTAGGTACAGAAAGAAAAAAAAATTCTAATACGTCATTTTTTGCAAAAGTAGATTGCATTATAAGTAGTCTGCTGTGCAGACTATTAAAGCTGGTTCAAATTTACATAGAAAACTACACACAGTCAGCAGTGGAAACGAAATCCAAAAAATGGTATTTGATTTCCGCTCATATATCCTTCTCTTTCTTTATTTCTAGCAAAAGAAAAAAGTACAGTCATTCGTCATTAATTATTTTTTGTGGAATTCTACGTAATCAGACTTTAATTACCTTTTTCATAGGGAGTGCCCAAAATTACTTACATTCCCTTAATTTCAGAACGACTGTAGCTATAGTCATAAAGTGGAGTCTAAAGCTGCTATCACGCGGAGAGCTATCGTACGCTGTTATCTTGAGCTTGAGCACAATGCCACTCAGCAGAAAAGTTTGTAGCACGTGACGCAGTGAGACAACCAGTCAGACAGGATTTCGGTATCGGGGAAGGCGAACTACGTCACCGCCAAAGTCACACCCGATTGGTTTGAATTTCCGCTGCTGACGATTTTTCTCGGCATCGTGTGCATTTTCAAGCCGGTTGAATACAGCCCACGACTTCCGTCATCTTATCGGACCGGTCACGTGCTATAAACTTTTTTGCTGAGTGGCATTATGCTCACGCTCAAGATAACAGCGCACGATAGCTCTCCGTGTGATAGCAGCTTTAGTATAGTAATGAGGCCAGGCCACTTACCTAGACACGACTTTTACGACTATAGCTGCAGACGTTCTGAAATTAAGGTGGGATGTGTAGGTAACTTTAGTGGTCACCCTGCGTATCACAAACACCACAAAAGATTAATTAAATTATATTTTAATTGATCATAATGGATTCGTAAAATAAATGAAAATATAAAAGGCAACTTGACGAAGCAATTTTCAAATTACTGATATAATAGCCCAGATCTGTCTCTCAGTGATCCGATAACGCTCTGACGTCACCAACAATAAAATTCGCGTCATAGCACTGCGAGATGTTAAACAGCATTATTTCATTGTTAGAGAACCTAAATTTCAGTAATTTTAAAAAGTAATTGTCGTTCTAATTTCAAATTTAATAGCTCTAAAATAGCGAAATAAAATTTGCTATCCATTGATATAAAATTTATCTCTCTATGATCAATAGTTGCCGAGAAATTTTAAATTATATTAATCATATATTTCAAATTAATTTCCGTTTTTTAATAGAAAGTAGTAAATTACGTCAGTGGTATATCATGCGCGTGATATAATTTGGACGCCACGATGCGTCTGATTATTTATTGCAATCGTGATGATATAATTTGATAATATTTTTTTGCAGCAGAGAAGTGCTTTGTAAGAAGTGTAAATAATATGTAAAAAAAATATTTCCTGTCATAAAACATATGTTTATTTTATTTGTTTTCAATCGATGTTGAACATTTCTCTCGCATCTATATCTATTTAAACACATCAAATTTGACGGGAGATCTCTCGTACGAAGAGGCAATCTGCACCCGTCATACCATGACGGGTGATTTTCTAGTAAATTTAATAACAGCTGTTTATAAAAGTTCATATCATTAGTGTACTAAAAAGTAGATTTTTTTTATTTTAATAGTTTTCGTTTCTTATTTTGCCTAATCATTCACTAGTTCGTTATTATAAATATTATGGAATCATGAAATCAATATTTTTTCACTAATTCACTACCAGTAGGAGTAACTCGGATGGAACAAAAATTTAAATTAATTAACCGATTAACTGACTAAAGTTCTGAAAACACTAAAATAGTATATTGATATCCAGAATACACAAGTGTACAAAATTTCGAAACTCGCCCACACCAGGAAGAGAGTGAAAAATCGATTACAAAATTCCATTGTTATAAACATGGGGCAAGTCAAGTTAAATGAAACTGGAAAAAGTACAATCGTTCATTGGATTCTTTTTGGTAGAATTCTACGTTGTCAGATTTTAAGTACTTTTTTATGTGTCGCAAAAACTATAAAAGATTATTTAAATTACACTTTAATTGACCGTAAGGGATTCTTTAAATAAATGAATACATAAAAGAAACTTCACTAACGAATTCTAAAAAAAAAAGAATGAAGCATCAACAAAAGCAATTCAAGCTATCATCATGCAGTTATCTTCCACACCACCGGGTTAGATGAATTTTTCAAACCATTCGAGTTCCGCTCAGCAAGAACGCGAAAAAACAGGTCACGTGACGCAGTATAAGTGTTCTGCAGCTGATTTCGGCCCAGGCGAGTTTTGAGCGCAGCCGATTTATTTTCTTCCACAACTTCGTTTCGTCTGATAAGAGTGGCTCGAGCGATAACGCAGCTCTGTCGTCCTTGGAAGTCCCAATTACTGTCGCACGTGCCACTACTGCGTGTTTGCAAATACAACTGGTCAGGTGGAAGAATAAAAAATTAATAGGCGGGGGTGAGAATTTTTTTTGCCAGTTTTAACTTGACTTTGGAAAGGGAAAGCTACAACTTCAGTTTCATTGATGGAAAAAGTTTTGTGATATTGTACGTGCAGCCAAAAATCGGTTGCTGTTATTTATTCATTAGTTGGGGCCAGTGGCGTGGCACGGGTAAGTGGCGCCCGGGTTATAATATGATTTTTCGCTCCCCCCTCCATTATCATCAGTGACTTCGCTTGTCTAAACGGTGCCCGGGGTATGATATTTCTTCGCCCATCATTCGCATTCGAGTTTAAATAAATAATTTTTTTAAAAAATTAAGGTATAAGCTTTTATTCATGCGAAAAAATGAACGCAGAAGTTGAAAATAATTTTTCTGGTTACAAGAAAATGCATGGTTCGAATAAAAGCGTGGGCGCCTTTACCTTCTAGGAATATTCCATTTGTTTAAGGAAATGTACACGAAATATAAGGTGCTGTATAAGGCGCCCACGCTTTTATTCGAACCACGCATTTTATTGCACAGAAACATTATTTTCAACTTTCGCGTGCATTTTTTCGCATGAATTAAAGTTTATACCTTAATTTTTTTATTTTCTACTTTTCAGTGACGGTTGAACACTGGCTGTTGTAACTAAAGTAATTGCGCTTATGTCACTTTTTAAAGTCTAATACGATGAGGGGTCGAAAAAATACCAGGTCCCGGCGCCGTTTAGACAAGCTAAGTCACTGATGATGACGGGGCAGGGCGAAGAAGGGATATTATGACCCGGGCGCCACTTACTCTTTCTACGCCACTGAGTAGCACCCGGAAAATAACGATTTTTTTAATCCCAGTCGTCAACAGTGACTTAACAAGCGTAAATGGCGCCAGGAGTACGGTGTTATGATGAGGAGGCGCAAAAATATTTCGCATTAAAAGTGGCATGCCAGCAGTACGTTTTCACTCCATGGAGCCCCTTAAAACTGGCGCCCGGGGCATCTATACCCACCTTGCCCCCCGGTCGCTACGTCACTGGTTGGGGCGGTCATGGGTGAGTAAGGACCGGATTATTAAAGAGGCAATGTAAACAACTCTCTAGGGGGTCCGTAACTTTGGGAGGGGGGTCTACTTTAGATTTTTTTTTTTGCGATATTTGCAGCGCAGTGGCGAATCCAGGGCAGGGGCTATCGGGCTGCCGCCCCCCCCCCCCAGAGCTGAACCAAAATTCTTGATTTAACTTAAAATCACTACAACTGTTTGATCTTAATTTTCATTTAAAAAGAATAGTAATAAAATCGTGACAACATTGCTTTCTGACTTGACAGGCTCGAAAATTTTCCTACTTTTCTAATCATTCCACTTGCACTTGTAGCGTTGGCGCGGTCGAAAATATTTTTTGGCCAGCTATTTCATTGTATTTTTTATTAAATTATCGAAAGTATTGTAGTGTTCTTTATTATTCTTATAGTCAGGAGAGGAAAGCCTGTGAAGTTAAAGTGTTTTGGTTTACATAAGCCATGAGGTTTGACATTCGTCACTACGATACAAAATTCTTAGACTCGAGCCCCCCCCCCCAGAACCGAATCCTGGATTCGCCACTGTTGCAGCGTAATTTAATTTTGTGTTTTCAATTCATTTACAATTGCCCTGTACTTAAAAATAAAAGTCAGGAATCGTTTAAATTTCAAAATATTAGACTCAGGATTTTTTTATTTTTTATTTTTATGTTTACAACTCCGCTTTCTGATTCAGTGCGTTGCAGTTTTTTTCGTAGTTGGCTGGCTGACTCACAAATCAAAAGCTCTGACGAACTTCGCATCAGAGTATTTTGATCATGTCAAAAAAGCTTTGTATTTTCTCTTTCTTTTTTTACGAATTCGTTTAAAATTACTTTACATTTTTTTTTATTCGTGAGATATTGAAGCCGTATCTCTCGAAGTCGATTCGTAATGAATTTTTTTGCTTTGTTTTTGCAGTTTGTCGCGATATTTTGTACTTAAAAATTACTTATATAGAGATTAATTTACAATCAATAAGAGAAATATCTGGTTTTGGAAGCTAGGGAGGGTAAAGAGCAGTGCTGTAGTTGCTAACTAAGTAGTGCTTTAACCTGGGTGACAAAAATCGCGCTGTTTTAAGGTCGTTTTCACATGTATTCTTATTTATTTCTCTTGGGGGGGAAAAAGCAGCGCCGGAACGCCGTTCCGGTGCGTTCAGGCTCCACTACACCCCTGGTAAAGGGGCCCCAGGAACTTTCATTACCTAAGGGCCCTACAGGGCTAAATCTGGTCCTTCCCTGCCCTACTCAATGAAATTAATAAATTCGCCTTCGGGTTAGAACTGCGATGTACGTCGAATAGATTTTGAGGCCCCCACAGAACCCCGAGGCAAGAGTCGAGCACCTCTAGCACCTGTGCGAAGAACCGCCACTGCAAAAAGCTTCTTCGCACTTCCTATATATGGGTTTACACCGTTTCTTAGTTAAGAGGGGCGGCAAAATCAGACATGCAGAAAAACAATTTTATATCTAAGAGCAGAGGCACTAACTCGATCATTGTGTTCTTAAAATAAAAACTAATGTGATTAATTCGTGTTTTTTGCCTTTTCTCGGTAAATTACCGATATGTGAAAGAATGATTGGTTTCGCAACCTATCTGTAGATATCGAAGGCATCAAACGACGAATTGTGCTACAGTCGATGCTCGTTATAACGACCATACATTATAAAGACCATTCCATTATAACGACCAGTGATATAATCCCCAACTGTGTTTCCCTATGCACTATATGTTATTTTACTTCCGGTACAACGACCGTCCAGTGTCGTCTAATCCCAATACAACGTCCGAATTCAGAGGACACTCTTCCCGGTATATTTCCAAAAAGAACATGTTTCTAAACGTAAATGACCTTGATTATTGTATTGCCAAGCTTCGTAGATGTAGTCTTCAGTGCTACAGTTCAACTTTGACGGGGGGTGGGAATTACCACTCACCACAGCGCGAAAATTAAAATAGCCTAGAATAAAAAATGTGTCAAGCGCTATTGAGACCTTAAAATGTTTTTTTGAAAGGCAAGAAAATACAGAACATTATTTATCATGTTTAACTGAAATGGGAAAATTATGTTTTGCAAAAATCACATATGCAGAAAAGACAAACAACCATTTCTGATTTTTTCTTTAGAAAATAAATATTTTGTAAGTATATAACACCCTTTATTTTCTACTTTAAAATCTGTTTCAGAAATATATTTTTAATTGATAAAATTTTATATTATTTTTTTATCATTGGTATTAAAAATGAGTATTTAGTTGGAATGTCTTTAAAAATCGCCTATTTTTACGGAACTGCTGAGCGTGCATGTGTGCATTTTTTAATTATATCCACTATAGCGACCACTCGTTATAAAGACCTTTTGCTGTGGGACGCAGAGGGTCGTTATAACGAGCGTCGACTATATTAATAAAATGGGTTTCCCTGCATTTTTTTTTGCTTTTATTTTGAGGTTATGTACCCTATACAACTTGCAACTGAAGGTGACATGTTGCAAACTCTCCCTACTCAGGCAGCATAACATTTTGCCCGATATTGTACAATATTATATGATATTGTGCAATATTATACAATATTGCGAATATTGTTCAATATCGTATAATATTATACAATATCTTGTGCCAAAAGTTTCAGCTACGGCACTGAGTATACATAGCGAATGAGTTGGCCGGATTATCATGTGAATTCCAGATATTTATAAAGTAATTGATTATTTGCATAGCAAATCTGTTCAGGGGTGTAGTGGAGTAGACACGCCCCGGAACGCCGTTACGCCACTGCTTTTAACGTAGGACTACGTTCCTTCCTTTGGGGTCTCAGGAAGGAAATTGATTCACACACCAAAACGCCACAAAACGTGGTATGGGAGATCCTCTATATCTCGGTAACTACATATGTTAAAAACATAACTAATGTCTTATTTTAGAGATAAAGGGTAACAACAGGAGTTACAAAAAAAAATTAAAACCGGAATTGTAGTTCAGCGACTACCGAGTCGCAAAGTTGGACAAAAATACGCATGAATTGGTGACGCGATCCTCTATATCTCGGAAACTACATATGTTCAAAACATAACTAATGTCTTATTTTAGAGATAAAGGGTAACAACAGAAGTTGTAAAGAAGTTACTTAAACTTAAAAACTTACGAGAAACAAAAGAGTCACGCGAGTAAAGTAGTCCTATGCCTCTAACATCAGCGGCTGCTTGGAAAGACAGTCTCCCGTCATTTTTTTAACGAGAAATAAATAACAAAAAATTGTGACAACTTCTTAAAGTTGCGATTTTTATCACTCAGGTTAGAACGTTCCGGTACTACTTTTATTGTGCCCCAGCACTGTTTATTTTACGACTACAACACTGAATCTCCTGTACTCGAACTCAATCATTAATTGCTGATTTCACCTTATTTATCGAGAAGAAGGCTTCAAAAATACGATGCCATTCATGAAGAACAAAACCACCAATACTTATAGTACGCCACGAAGTAATGCTTTGACGTAAATAATAACAGTTGTATCAGTTGACTGCATAAAATTATCAACAGTGCATTAAATAGGCTTAGAATCGCCGAGATAGAACCGCGATTGTGGATATGGATTAGTTCCACTAATCAGGATTCGTTCGCAGATCATCTTCCAATAAAACCATGGCATCAGAATGTTCTGTCAGATAACATTAGGCTGATGGACTTGGTATTCAATAGCAGGTGATGTTTATTTGAAACACTGTAGACACTACCATAAATAAGGTGAAAATTAACTAAATGAAATAAACCAGCAAAGATACTTTTTATTAAACTTCAAATACTTATAAAAATGAACATTTGATGAACAGTCAACTTATATAAGGAGCATCGCAAAATAAATCATAGAAACCATTGCATTTACAGTCGAACCTCTATTTAACGAAGTCGCTAAATCCTGAAAAAAGTTCGTTATATGGAAAATTCGTTAGAGATTCACCTTTTAAAATACTTTAAACTACACGAAACAGATTTTAAATTCATAAACACTAAATATTATTAAAAAAGTAATTAATCACACCTTATTTTGTAAATTAATATCTATTTGTGTTATATATTTTACCCATCAAAAAGAAATCTGCAAGGAAAACAAGAATAAAACAAAACATTTTCCGGCAATACACTGTATTTTCAATTAAAAAAATAATTTTATAATAAAATTAATGAATTTTAGCATTTCATCATACGAAGGTTTGTTGATTTCTGCATCATGATCATTTCCATCTTCATCATCTTCGTCTTCATCGCAATTCATTGCTGTATTCTTTTTATTTTTCACATTGTCCGCTTCAAAACTGCCTCATCCACATCTTCGTAGATACATGCTTTTAAACGTTTTGAACAAGAATTCGATGAATCATAATTTTGGATCTTATCACGATTTTTTTTATTATGGTTGATAAGCTGTTTGGTGGTACCAAATTTTAAGGCAATACCCTTTTTTTTTTCACGGCTTTATCCACCTCATGAAGAATTAAATTTTTTTCTTTGATGCTCAAGCACTTTCGCTTTGACATTTTCCAGCTTCAAGGTCATTGATCACCATAAAATGTGTTAAAAGAAAGAATAAGTTTGAAATGTTTAGAAATATTTTGAGAAATAGGGAGGAAAAAAATATTGGATCACAAGAAAAAGTTCGTTAAATAGAGAATGCACTTCGCTATTTGGAGGTTATTTTACGAAGAAATTCGCAAAATGTTCTTGGTTCCAAGAAAAAGTTCGCAAAATAGAGAAATTTGCAAAATAGAGGTTCGTTAAATAGAGGTCCGACTGTATTTATTTTATTAACTCTTTAATCCTGATGCGACTTTTTTCATCTAGATCCTTTAAAACTGGGACTTCGTGGGAGGAAACACCATGAATTGAACTCTCCCAACCGGTGTGGTTATTTTCCCCACCCCCTGCTATAACGTTCCCTTAAGGCGCACGGAAATGGGCTGTGGTTGGCAGAGATAAGTGGACCCCGTACCGAGATTATCTCCTAAGAAATCTCAGAACCTCTCCACCCCTCAAAAGAGGCCAACCGCCTCAGACCGGCCTTCGTCGCTGTTAAGGGGAAATTTTTAGACCGCCTCGCTCGGTATGAGAGGGTTAAAACTTTTTTATTATTTATCTATTTTTCATAAAATTATTTTATTATTTATTTATTTTCTAGTTAAACTACATTTAAATACACATTTGAACTGAATTTTCAAATTACTCAGCTCCCCATTTTTTCACAAACTAAAATCAAAATGTAATCTTATTTTGAAGCTTATAGCAAAGGCATCTAAATTGAACAGCTATAAATAGCTTTATCATTTTCTTCCCCATTAAAAATTTTCTCCTCCCTCAAATATTTTATTGTACATTATTACCTCAAAGAGAGCTACCCTCTGTCCCAGCTTGTATACTGAGGTCGGAGTCCTAACAGCCATTACTGGCTCCTTCCAAACAAGATACGTATCGTCATCGGTGAGGGTTAACTCAACCTACATCAGGGTTGCCAGATCAAGGTAGCAAAATAAGGCCAAACCATCTTTAAAATAAGGCCAAACCGACTTTAAAATAAGGCCAAACCATCTTTAAAATAAGGCCAAGCCGACTTTAAAATAAGGCCAAAAAAGGCCAAATTTGAAAATTTCATTATAAAGCGCACATTTCCCCCTTATTTTGCCATAAGAAAATGACTCTCCTTCATGAATAGGAATCCCACTAGAGTGACACATGCACAATACTGTTCTATTTAACTAAAATTTAAGGAATTTTTTTTAAAAAAAACATCTTCATGAGGGACTTGTAAAAGAAAAGGGAGAAAAAGGAATTCTGTTCTTGTCGGTCCAGAATAAAATGTTCTAGCGAAATGTATCAACTCTTGTTAAGAAAAACGTTCTATATTATTTTTCAATGTTCAAGTATTTATTATAAAAATACTAAAATTATATATTAAGAATAGTTCTAAAAGTCTTAAGGAAAAATAAAGCAAAAAAAGGCCAAAATGAAAATTCTTAAGGCCAATGGCTTTTAAAAAAGGCCAAATTTCCAGAATTTGACTTTAAAAAGGCCAATATGGCAACCCTGACGTACACCAATACTATACCCACCAGGGAAGCGAGAACCTGCTTACTTTTCCGAGGACTTCTCATCCACTTACTCTTGGTGCCAGTGGTGTAGTCGCAAAATAAACAGTGCCGGAACGTTCTACCTTGGATGACAAAAATCGAGCTGTTTTCAGGACGTTTTCACAATTTGTTCTTATTTATTTCTCTTTAAGAAAAAGCAGTGCCGGAACGGCGTTCCGGCTCTACTACACCCCTGCCTGGTGCTCCATGTAAAAAAACTCTTTATGTAGTACGAATACGAATCTTTGAATTTTATTAATTAATTCAAAGTACGAATCTTTGAATTTTCATTTACAAATCAGGCAGAACATTACTTTGTACTATTTTTTGTAACACTCGATGCAAATTATAAAATAATAAACTACGAAACGAATAGGAATAAGAATGTTCTTCTTGGAGTTTCTTTTTATATAATCCCGGAAGATTTCGTTCATCACGGGATTAATTCAACAAAAATAAATGATTCGACACAAACTTAATATTCAATAATTAATGCTTTTGTACTTCTATGTTAAAACTTTATTTCTTTTAATTTAATAAGTAATAGGAAACGCGAGTGATTAAATGAAAAATTCAGGATATGCAAATTCTATTAGAAGAATTTTTTAAACCTATGTTTAATTTCGTGTTTTTGAATTAAGTATAAAATATTCTGAACAAATTTTTCTCTTTTCTTATATTTTTTTTTATCTCGTATACATTTCTATCTCTTTTTTTCCTTCAAGGAAATATAAACAATGTGGCGGAAAAAAAAGTAGAAAATTGAATAAAACCCAAATCAAAATGTAAGAAATTGTCTTTTTTTTTAAAGCAAATTTAGTTATAAAGTAGGAAACTATCTTCTTTTCTAAAAGAGAAATATATCAGTGTATCGTTTCTTCAATTAAGTTAATTTTTAAGAAGCAAAATTTAATTTACGTTTTTCTGTTTCGGAGAAAGTGCCTTCATAAAGGAAAGAGTTTAAAATCGATTTCATTTTATCGCGTACTCAGAAAAAGCATTTTAATCTTCAAAGTGACACGTAGTTTTTCATTTTTTTCCCCTGTCTGAAGATTTTTCAGTTTAATATAGAGAAGGTACGAAAAATATGAAACACTGGGAAAACATAAACACAATGGAATAGGGTGTTTTCCAAATATTTCCTTTAAATACATTTATATTTTTGTTATTTATATTTTGTTCGTTGTTATACAATGCAACTTCTCAACAGCAGAGAAAATTAGGGCTCTTTCAAGGTCAGAGGGGTGGTCGCTCTAAATGGGTTTCATGTTTAGAAGTACAGTGCACTCCCGATTACCCGGGTTAATCACCCGGAGGGATCGCACGGAGAATAGAAAAACACGGATAATCCGAAAACTCCTTTTTAATAAAGAAAAAATCAACATCAGTACAAAAATATAAAAGTTACTTACATTTGAAATGCTGTATAACATCAAACTAGGAATTTTCCTTTTAATATTTACTGCTTAAAAAAGGTCTGCAATGAGTCTTTGCTTCTGCTGTTTGTTCCTGTCTTTTCGTATATCCTCCATTCTATTAATTACTCCCACTTTATTATGTAACACTTAAATTATATGCTGTTCGGTCCTGGAGGTTGAGAGCTAATTAGTTCAAGCACTCCATCTAACAATTCGTCTCTCGTCGTCGTCGTCTTTTCGTATATCGACACATATTTGGCGAACCGCAGTAATGTCACCGTAATCAAATCCTCTTTGTCCCATATAATCTAACAAAGTTTCCACAGATTGTAGAGCAACAGAATGAGAAATTGTATTTCCTTCATTTAGTGCATCTTCTGCATCAGTACTAGCTGATTCTCCATTATCAAGTTCTTGAAGGATTTCTCATTTTCGTTTAACATTTAAAACGTTTCGTTTTAGTTTCAAACCACTCATTTTTACCAGTAGAAAATTTCACGCTACTAACTGACGATAAACAAGACGCAAAAACTAAAGGAACACGTGCGAAAGTGAAAGAGGAAGAAGAGGTTAAAGAATGATGTGTTAGGAAGAAGCGTGTTCGTACGAGAATGAGCTAGATGATTCATTTCTCGGAAAATTAGGGGTTTAACCGGTAGAGATCGCACGTGGAAGAAAAAAAAAGAAAAGATCAATTCTTTAGCCTCCGCCATCACGGCTCGCTAGTTTCAAGGAATGAAACTCTCGATCGAACATCGATTCTACATGCATGATAAGCGTGAAAATGTTTCTCTTTAACCTTTTTTGTGAGTCCGGAATGACGGATAATAGAGAGTATATATTGTATATAAAATCCCTTTAGAGCGGTTATCCCTCTGACCTTGAAAGAGCCGTAATACTTTATTTCTGACTAGCAGTACCCTCCGGCGCGTTGCCCGTGACATCCTGAATTTCAACAAATTTTTTTAAAAAGCTTACAATCTTCAGCTTTAAACTTTGAAGCCACATTTTATAAATAGCTCCTTCAGGTCATATTTCATTTTTTTTTTTTCAGTTTCAGCGAAAGTGCACGCAATGTGAACATGTCTTCTGAAACTAAAGATATCAGCCTTTACATCGACTATCAAAAAGTATAAAAACAAACAAATTAAATCTAAAAACAATCTGTCGGCGAGACGACAGCCGGTACAATCGTACTTCAAAACCTTGCTGAAAGCAAAGGGATTATGACATCACGTGGTATCGACAAAATGCATGCTGGGAATAAGAACACCGCGACCTAGGTTAGGAAGAATTGAGGAGGGAAAAAATGGAGCGAAAATATTTTAGCACTTCAGAAAAAAATTAATTAATATTCAACCATAAAAGATATTTTAATTGTTCTTGTTTTAAATAAGGCGGAATATTACATTCATTACCTAAAAAAAAAAATGAAAAAATATAACTTTATTAGAACGGGGGATGCAGTAAATTTAAATACGATAACAAAATTTTCTCGGCAAAACTGACTATTTTTAAAAAAATTCTCAAAATTCAGTAAATTACGTTTGAAGCTCAAAACAAATTTCATTAGAAAGAAAATTGTTTGTTCTATCCGATGGTGTATTGATTGTTTTTTAACTATCTTTAGAAAATACACTACAGCCGTAAACGTGCCGAAAATGACCCCAAACAACACAAAACATTAAATAAAAAATTTTCTAGATTAAATTTTAAAATTCCGGCTTCGAGATGCATTGAGTCACCATTACGGCCACTTGTGTGCCAAATTCCATGGCTGCAAGTGCCATAGATTCGTCTGGACATCGCGCGCGGACACACAAACTTTGCCTTTTGTAAGTATAGACTATTTTTTTTTAAATTGAGGTATGTTTTACTTAGTACTTTTAGTATTATATTAGTACTTAGGTACGAAACAAAAATTAAATCTGACTATGAGAGAGCCTTTGGTTCCAGATTCAGTTGATGCTTCCAAATTCATTGGAAATACTGCTAACAAATCTTTTGGATAGTGTGCAAATGAAAGGCAAAAATATTATCTATCGCTCATACTCGAGTTCCAAAAATTTAATTTGTGAATTTCGTCCATCGCAATATGATTTTCAAACTAACTATCTTCCTGACATCTAATGCATTCAAAACGTAAATGTTTGGCGTTCAAGCTTCAAAATCGTTTATTCATTGGAAAACGGTTGAAAATCACACGAAAATAATTCCATGCGCAAATGGAATGTATGGGTAGCTGTATCCTGCAGAGACATCACTGAAATCGTTGTTGTCTATCTATGCTTATAAAAGGCAATGTTTGTGTCTGTGTGCTTGCGTGCCTGCGATCTCCAGACGAATCTATCACACTTACAACCTTGAAAATTTGGCACACGGGTAGTCTTAATGGTGACTCAATGCACCTCGAAGACGGAATTTTAAAATTCAATCTAGAACATTTTTTATTTAATGTTTTGTGTTGTTTTGGGTCATTTTTGGCACGTTTACGGCTGTAATATCTTTTCTATTGATCGTTGAAAAACAATTAATGCTCCATTGAATAGAACAAACAATTTTCGTTCTAATGAAGTTTGTTTTCAGCTTCAAACGGAATTTACTGAATTTTGAGAAATTTTTAAAAAAATTCTCAAAATTTAGTAAATGTTCATGTTTTTAAATTTGCTGCATCCGACGTTCTATTATTTTCAAATTTTTTCAGCTTATAGCTGGAACGGTTCTGTCGTATATAAAACAAGAACAGTTAAAATATCTTTTCCCTTTTTTTTAATTAATTTTTTCCTGGTCATTTGAAGGATATTCTTCTCGACTGAGCTCCCTCCCGCGACACTTTCCCGGAACGTTACTGGAGGATTTCATTGGCTGACGGTGCAGAGCGCGGGTGACGTCATAACCTTCAACTGAATGACTTCGATTATTATTTTCGGCAGTGTCTTAACGTATTTATTAGGGTGGGCCGAAAAAATCATTTTTTTTTTTTTCAATTCGTAATACCGCGGAAAAGTTGCGAATTGGGGAGACTAAAAAAGGGTAAAGAAAGTAATGAAATCGGTTTATATCTTCCGGTCGCGCATGTGCTGTCAAGTTTGCCGAAATTTGGAAAAATTCACATTTTTACGATAATTTTATTTATTTTGTCAATATTTAAATGTAATAGATCTAGTCCACTCTTATTCGAACCGATGATGATGTAGAACGAAGAATGGTTCAAGTCGGTTAAGGTCTTTCGCTTGCGCAACAGCTATCGAATCTAACAAATTCTCGCGCTCGTCGTAAATCGCTCGAGTCCAAGACCACGACGCTCCCCCTCTTACCACTGTCGCCGCGCCATTGTTCTATAAGTATGCACTTTTTCCTCGTGTTTGATGTGTGTATCGTTCGCTCCTCCGGTTATTATTTTGGCATTTGCACTTATTTCAATATTGGTTTAGTGTTATGACATTTTTGTGTAACTTTGTGACTAGTACTTTCAAAGTACCTTCATCTAAGAATGAGTGAAAACGAAGATGTTCGACATGATTTTCTTGGACTTAGGACTCTTCACACAAAAATTTGTTTTTTTAATGAAAAAAATAAGTTTATAAATATTACTAATGGTCTAAAATAATTTGTTTTTAAACATTTAAACTTGTATTCAATAAAGAAAACAAAAAAGGTAATTTGTTAGTATTTTTTTCCCTTGAACCGGGATCTACCTTCATATATATGTAAATTTTTTTCAAAATTGCATTAACTTTGAAGGCAATGCGAGATCGGAAGATATTGATGGAATTAAATAATATTTAAACATTATTTTCTGTGTTTCTGATACATCAGAATTTGAGTTATTATATTCGGGAAGGGCCCAATTTAAAAATGTAAAAAATTATCGTAAAAATGTGAATTTTTCCAAATTTCTGCAAACTTAGAGCACATGCGCGACCGGAAGATATATACCAATTTTATTTCTTTTTTTTTTACCCCTTTTTAGTCTCCCCAATTCGCAATTTTTAAGTGGTATTACGACTTGAAAAAAAAAAAAAATTGAATTTTTTCGGCCCACCCTGGTATTTATGTCTCGCATATTTTATTTGCTTTATAATAACCATTTTCACGTTGCAGTTTTTTAATATTGTTTCGGATTAAAGTACTCTGTATTTTCTGTAGTTGAAATGTCATTACCTCGAAGAAAAATAAGCTGGAAAATCAATAATGTGTATCTTTTGTTTTGTTTTCAGAACTTTCTCGAGTCATTGTGGGCGGGTTCTTTTTTTTTTTTCCATTTTGTTGAAGTTCCGATTCCACGGGCAACGCCGTGCGCGTACTGCTAGTACTTATAAAAGGCAATGTTTGTGTGATGTCCAGACGAATCTATCGCACTTACAGCCCTGAATTTTGGCACACAGGTAGACGTAATGGCGACTCAATGCACCTCATAGCCGGAATTTTAAAATTTAATCTAGAAAATTTTTTATTTAATGTTTTGTGTCATTTTCGGCACGTTTACGGCTGTAGTATCTTTTCTAATGATAGATGAAAAACAATCGATGCACCATTGGATAGAACAAACAATTTTCTTTCTAATGAAATTTGTTTTGAGCTTCAAACGTAACTTACTGAATTTTGAGAACTTTTTAAAAAATAGTCAGTTTTGCCGAGAAAATTTTGTTTTCGTATTTAAATTTACTGCATTCTCCGCTCTAGTAACGTTATCTCTTTCATTTTTTTAAGGTAATGAATGGAATATACTCCCTGATTTAAAACAAGAACGGTTAAAATATCAGTTATGGTTGAATATTAATTAATTTTTTTCTGAAGTGTTAAAATATTTTCGCTGCAATTTTTACCTTCTTGATTCTTCGTAATCAAGGTCGCGGTGTTCCATTCCCAGCATGCATTTCGTCGAAACCACAGAGAAAGAGCACGTGACGTCATAATCCCTTTGTTTTCAACCCTTCGACAGAATATTCTTTTAATTAGTGTTTTACATAATGTGGCTTCAAAGTTTAAACCTGAAGTGGTCGATTTAAGCTCTTTTCCTCCCCCCCTTCTTCTCCGATTCATTTTGGATGTATTTAAATACCACAGAAATTATGTTTGTTGTATTGTTCCATTTAAAATGACATTCGGTTTTCATCCTTTAACATTTTACCTGGTTTATAGGAATCAATTGTTTAAATCCTAAAATTTTTTTCCGAAAATATCGGTTTATTTTGTACTGTAACTTCAATTTGAAATCATTTCGTTGAATGGCTTTAATTCAAAGTATCTAATGTCACCAATTAACTATTTTAAAGAGGATCCAAAGATTTTAAGACGTCAGCCAGACTGAATTATATCTCCATTTTAGTGAGAGAACCAGCTGGTTGTTTTCACTCATTTTGAATTCTAATAGCATCGTTTGCAGTAAAATTTATAATTTCATTGTAGCTTAAAAGAAAAAAAAATTGAGCATTTTCTTAATCTTGAGTATTTTCTTCTCTCTTAAAATTGAGATAGATGGTGTTGCTTTATAATCAACGATATGCAACAAAAATAAAATGTTATAAATATGAAATAATAAACTATAAATTTCAAGACTGTACCCTGAAACTTTTTTATATAATTGTTTTCTAGATTTGATCCAAAGAAGGCAGCAAGTATTTATATGGCATTTATTCTGTCAAGTGCCAGAAACTTTTGGCCTAACACCAATTCACGTGATAGAAATGTACAAAAATTTTAAGTATGAGAATGATAAAGTAATTAGAATGCTTTCTATTGTTATGAAATAAAACAAACCATTTTCTCTCTTTTCATCAAATTTTATACTTTGTTAACTATAGGGCATAAGGGAAATTCAATTGTTAATTTTTTAGCTTTGCTTTCAATGAAGATTTTTGCTATTAATTTTATATTATTAACATACAATTAATATTCTTATGGTTTTCTAACTTTACCTTTCAAATTTCTTTGACAAAATGTCTTTAAAGATAATATTTGTTTCACTTCACAAAATCTTTTTCCCTTTTCAATATATCCAGTTTGCACATCCTGCATTTTAATATCTGACTTACAGTTTGAGCACAGTAAAGCATCATGTTTAGTTTTTTTTGCTAAAAATGATTTATTCATTGCACAGTCAATTTAATAATATTTATGCAGCAATAACTCAAGCATATGACTGCTGTATATTGACTATGCAAATGTTGATTTTTTCATATTTATTTGGGAAATTATTTCTCTTCAACTTCTTCGCCTTCATACCATTGTTTGGAATCCGACAAAATTTTCTGTAACTTTGAATCATTTTCATAAATATCCCGTTATTCATTCACCCAAAATACACAAAGGGGTACAACACATTACAATAAGTATTTCATCATTACTTTAGATTGTTGTATCCCGTTTCTGTCTGTGATAGGCACATAAGATCGACCTTATATTTATTACTTTTGAACAATACACTTAAATAAAATTATATTAGATAAACTTCAGAACATTGCAATTTCTTACCATAAAACCATATACAATATCGATTTTCACATTTCATTTTTTTTGAAGGCTAATAAAAATCTTAAAACGCATAGGAATGAATTAATTAAAATAGTTTTTTAAAATACACTTTTATTAGTGTACTAGAAAGAAGAATGCTTAAAAAATATATAATTTTGTTTATTTTAATTATTTTCAAAGTTTTCCTCCCTTTTAATTTATGTGGGAACACCACACCAACACTATGATAGCAGCACCCTCTAACATTTAACTCTGTCCCGAGAATACCAAATCGGATAGTTGAGGATTAGGAACAGTCCATTAAGAGCAAGACCAGCTCTTGACGTTAAGATGCTAAGGAGCGAGACGAGCATCTAAATGCTGTAATACTTATTAACCCTCCGATTCCTAAGACCATTAGAATAGAGGGACCTCAAAATACGGGAACGCCGGAGTTCCTCTTTCAAAGGTAAGGGAAATTCACTACCACCCCCAAAAAACCACAATGACAGCTGGCACTGTCCGAATTCTAAGAAAACCCCCTCTTCCCCATCTGGAGGAGGCACACTAAGGAAGAAAGCACAAGTCGCGGGTGTGAAATTAATCACACTTAAAGAAAGGGGGTGGAAATTTCACAGTGATATATATTGCATTTCGGATGGCCGCCATCATTTGCTTGAAGGGACGTTTCGGACCTTCCTGTATCGATAGAGTTAATCTAGACACCAGCTGCATTGCACATAGTTCATCCTCAATCATGTTAGGATAATTAAATATATAGTTTGAATTTTACTGAGTGGTGATAGCGTCCCCCACATTCATAATATTATGGACTCTTGAAATCAATTGACTAAATGATAATTAACTTCTAAAAATATTAAAATAGTGTGTTATCATTAAGAATACACAAGTGTGAAAAATTTCAAAACTCTAGCATGTCAGGAAGTGAGTCAAAAATTGATTACAAAATTCTACCTACACAAACATGAAATAAGTCAAGGTAAATAAAAGTGTACAGTAATAGAAAAGAAATGGGCTTGCGTAACTAAAAGCTGAAAATATTTCTGTTATTGATATGCTGAAATGAAAGGGAAATTTTTTGGCTCAAATTGAATGGCTAAATGAACAAACTGCCAGGCTGGTTGCATTAACTACATGTCAGGGGTCGATCCCGGTTTTTTTTTTAGGGGCCCATTTTTGTGAGAAAAAAATATTTATGTGAGGCAAAAAAATATTATTTGTGAGAAAAATAAATATTATTTGTGAGAAAAAAAATATTTTTGAGGAAAAAAAAATGTGAAAAATTTTTTTATCATGTAAAACCTTCAATTTTAGCAGTCATAATTCTATATTTTACGTTTAATATCAGAAGTGTTTCATTGAACCAAATATATGTAGTAATTTGATATAATACCGAAAAAAAATTACTCCTAAATATATTTTGTGCAATGCCTCATTCAAAAACTTTTAATAAAGAAGTCAGATTTAAAAAAATAATAGCGGTTTATTGTTAAAAGTATGTTGAAACATTGGAACTTTTTGTTAACAAAACACTTAATTATGTATAAATGCATCTTCACTTTTAAAATTGATTTGATATAGAAAAGCAAGGATACCTAATAGTGGGAAAATTTTCAAGAATCGTTGTTTGGCGTGGAAAATCTTTGTGAAGGAGGTCGTTTTTATGAAGTGGAATTTTGTGAAGGGGCCGTACAACGGCCCCAATTTTCACTTGAATCGACCCATGTATGTTTAATTTTAGAATGGAATACCTGTTTTAAAGCTTATTCTATGGAAATGATACTCAAACAGCAGTAATATCAAATAAGTTTGAACAAAATAAAGTACAGGGTGATCATAAATTATTAAACCCATTTCAAAAGTTAATTTTAAAAAATCACTATAATATAGCAACTTTGTCTTTTTTTAAATGAGAGAGTAGTTTAAACAGTTATTTTTTCCCGATAGGAATTGTGTTGTTACAGCGCTCTAGTGCAGTGGGAGACTCCCACAGAAGTGTCAAAATGGCTACCATGTAGCAGAAGGCACGTCTCTGGTTCCACGAAAGAAAATTAGCTGTAACAGTTCAAAGAAGTTTTTGCTTAGAGTATCGAAATTGCCAGTCTCCAAGTAAGAACTCCGTCAAGGACTTATATGGGCAATTCAAGGGAACAGGAAAAGTCCATCATGGGCAAGATGCTGGACGATCGTCGCCCTCAGACAAAGTTGTTGAACAAGTGACGGAGACTTTGACTCCATAATTGCTCATACCAACTCTTAATGCAGTTCTTATTTGGAGACTGACAATTTCGATACTCTCAGCGAAAACATTTTTGAACTGTTGCAATTCATTTGTTTTTGTGGAACCAGAGGTGTGCCTCCTGCTGCACAGTAGCCATTTTGACACTTGCTTTGGGAATATCCCACTGCAGCATATTTAGAGTGCCGTAACAGTGTGTTACCTATATAGAAAAAAAAGTGTTTAACCCTTTAACTGCGGGTGTGATTTATAAACTGCATATATAAGAAAGTATCCACAGTTAAAGGGTTAAACAACTGTTTCATTTAAAAAAGAACAAAGTTGATGCATTATAAAAGAACAAAGTTGATGCATTATAAAAGAACAAAGTTGCTGCATTATAAAGGAACAAAGTTGCTACATTATACGGTTTTCTTAGATTATTTGAAATGCATCAAAACACTTATGACCACCCTATATGTCAAATGTTATGCTCACCCATTTAAATCTATGGCAAATAATTGTAGTGTATTTTTTGAAAGAAACGCTTTAAGAATTTTTAACGAAATCAAGAAATCAAAACCGACATAAGAACAAATCTCCAAAAATTAAAGCTACGTCACTGAATCATTCGGAATTAAAGAAATTTGAATCTCTCATTCATTCTAATATATGCACAGATGTTTGTCACAAGTTATTTTTAAGGTTAATGAAATAATTAAGATCTTATTTCTGATCCATTCATACCATCGCTATTATATCGAAATACTGCAAGTCAAAAACTATACAAAGCAAAACACATAAAATTTTGATTTGGCAGAACCATAATAGGCATATGGCATTTTATAACAACAATCAAACATCACATTCAGCAATTAGAGAACACGTGTAATTAACCTATACAAGTGTTTTGCACCAACAGAATTTGATATAACAAGGACAATATGTGGCGTTTTCATCCTTTCTGCCAAAAGAACAATGAAAGCACCCTGGGCTCTGAAGCGGGAATTATAAATCATAAAAGAATATTATTTGAAAGCTCAAATTTCTAGCTGCACTTTCAAAGAAATAATCTTGTATGAGTTTTGTTTCTCTGTCTTTCAGTTAGTGTTCTTTAAACAACGATAGACTACTGACACTATCGAAGCCAAATCGATAGTATCGGGTTTTCGGACCTATCGATAGCATCGACTTTCTCAAAACTATCGATAGTTTTCTCCCGGGCAATACTATTGATAGGCGTATTTTCAGTTGATAGTTTTAAAACTATCGACTCGAACTATCAATGGTTTCAAAACTATTGACTGAAACAATCAACTGGAACTATCGATAGCTGGAAAAACTACTGCCTGCACTATCAATAGTTGAACTATCGATGTTTAAGGAACACTACTTTCAATGGTGGCATTGGTTGAAGAAGAATATGATTTGCTTTATGTGGTTATGGTTGTAGGGCTGAGTTAATGGGTAACCCCCTTTTTTAAATTTATCAACTGATATCTTTAGATAAATGATAAACTTTCTTTAAAAAAATTGATAAAATGCTGAACTCTTTTTTCACAGATATAATATTTTTTATATTCACCTATTTAATACAAAGAAAAAAATACTGATAGTTTTTCTTTAAAAACTGATGACAACCACAAAAGCTTTTTGTTTAAATAATTTAATGACATCAATAAGGAAGGAAAAGAAACAAAATAGCAAATTTTACAATAAAAATTATCCACAGATATATTTACAAGCACAAAATGGTCCTTGAATAGTTCCCTTTTAAAAATATCTTCTTTTCCAACTTTATAAAGAGATGAGATCTTGAGATGATATCAAGTAAAAGCATAATACTGTAGAATCATTTTACCTCGGAAAATTGTCACCACTTGTTAAAAAAAAAAAAATACTATGATAGAAACAAAATGAAACATACGAAAATGGCTATGCTTTTTAGCACATTCTTTCTACAGCAGTGCAGTTTTCACTTGCTTTATCAAGGTGCAACCGGTTACACTGTGAAATCTAAAGATAAAAATTTGAAGGCTAGAATACCAATATTTCATAACAATTTAAAGCCATATGATTAAAAATCATAAAGTACAAATGATGAAAGTATTTAACATAATAAAAGACTACAATTTTTCCATCAACTTGAATATTACAAATTAAATGGAAGTACAAAATAAAATTAAATAAAAACACCAGCTGGAAAAGGGATCACAGATTTTTTCTTGCCCACAGAATATAAATGTGTGTTAATAGTTATTTATTGCCTTTAAAGCAATTAAAAAGCACCTCCACTACATTCATTTTATTACATAGTAATAGTCAACTGACCGGAATATAAACAGGTATTCATATATTAGTTTCAGTGATAACAACCGAAATGTATTTACTACTCAAAAAGTAATACTTAAATAATAAAGTTTTAATTTTGATGTTTTTCTAAATGCATCATTTAGTGTCTTGAATTTGAAGATTGGTAATTTTTAATAAAATAAAGGCTAAAAATGTAAAATACCGATACCTTTCGATTCATTTTTAGATCTGTATTTGATCTAAAAATTAATCGAATGGTATCGGTATTTTACATGAACTGATTAGCTAAAAATGGATTTATTTTAACAAACTTAAATCTTTCTTAATCAGTGAAACAACAATTGGAGAGGTGCAAACAAACCAAAAGAAAGGGGAAAAAAAAAAAAAAAAATTGTAGTTACAGAAATTAAATATGTCAACTTTAAAATCAAGTAAATGTATTTAAGTGTCCTGAGAAAAGTATTTTGATGATAATTGTTTAAAAATGTTATGAAATGACATTTTTGAAAGGGGGGTTAAAATTTAAAAAAAAAAAAAAAAAACATAGGAAGGGGAAACAATCAAAACTGACATTGAAAGTTGATTTCCAGCTATTAACCCTTTGTGGTGCAAGGCATTCAATTTCTTGAAATATGATGAAAAAAAATCATAAATGGGTTTAGTTTATTGTCTAGACATAGAATTTACAAAAATAATTTTACTTCATTCCTAGGGGGGTCGTCCCCCTTTGGGGTCACCCCCCTCATGCGAGAGCCACCTTGATACACTCAAAAAATATTGTTGAATCTTACAGAAAATCATAAATTAAAACTTCGAGAATAGTGGAGGAAAATTTTCGAGTTAATTTGCTAAAATTGTAAATGTCCAGAAATGAAAAAAATTCTTTTCTCCGAGTTGAGGAATTTTCCCAAACTTTACCTCTAATAATTCCTATTCTGAAACGAAATTTCATGAGGCTGCTATATACATTCTAAAAGGAGTACTATCAGCCTTATCCCAAACCTATTATTTCACACTTATAGTTGAATTTAACGGTTGAGAAGCGATTGAAATTAGGTGTACCATCAGCTGCCACACTGTGCCGCAAAGGGTCAAGGGTTTCAGATTGGTTTGAATGGATAAATAAATTTAACATATGATTTGCAATTTCACCTTTAGAAATATTTCTTCTTACTAATTTTACATAAATAACTTTAGAGAAAAAGAAATTAGTTCTTAAGAAAATATCAACACACTGAATGAATTAGTTTCATAATTAACTTTGGAATTGCAAACAGCAGATGGCTGGAAGCAACTAATTTTCAAACATCAAATTAAACCAATTTATCTACCAAAATTTATAAATAAATAGGAAAAATCCTGAACTTTTTTTAAACTAATATCAACTAATCAAAAGAAAAGTAAATTCAAATACTAATTTTCAATTAAAAATAAAATTGTGTATTAAACTGAAGATGGGAAATAATAATAAAGAGAATATGTGTAGTCCCTTTCAGCACAAAGTTTTGAATAATCAGACCGAAAGGACCTGTTTTTTAAAACAATAAAAAAAACTTTTTAGAAAATAAATCTAATGCTGCATGATTTAAATTAAGATGTAAGAAATAAAATAAGAACAAATAAAAATGTTTCTTTCTACAAATCCATAAATTCCAGAATAATTCTATCTTAAAATTTATTACCACATAATAAAAGCTTGGTGTTTGGCTCATTTCTAAAGTAAACTTTTAGTTTTAATTATTTAAATTAAATTAATTTTGAGTTCTTATTATTTTAATTAAATTAATTTTGACACTTTAAGTCAAAACTTGCTGCAGATGTCATGTTTAACGAGAAATTCAAAAATCCATTTAAATAAAATTGGATTGAGTCCTTAATTAATGCTAAGTTATTGAAGCTGAACTGCCTGCGCTTACTTTCATCACTGGTAAAGATAATAAAAAAAACAGAGGGAAAGAATACTCCATTACCCCTTGTGGGAACTTCAAACATTCTGACAGTTTCTCTCAATTCTCCTTTGTTTCAGACTCGTAACAATATTTTATCTTTTGCAGCACGTCTTCCTTTACTTCTGTAGGGACAATATCTACAAGACGGGAGAAACATTTACTCTTTTGGTTCATACAATCACAATCGAATGAAATCATTATTATTAAAATAAGATTTTTTCCCCTTTTCTTAGTGAAACAAACATTAAAAAAAAAATGTGTTTAGAGGAGAGGGGAAAGATCTAAAGCTTTTAAAGAAACCACAAACTTCTGTTACAGTAAATTTAATCCAATACATATGCATATCCTTGCTAGACATTATTTATAAATCAATTATTTGAACTGAAAATATTTCTCCAACAGATAATTTTACTAACTGTTTCATCGATTTCATATTTTTTGTAATATTTTCATTTTTTTCTTCTCCTTAGTCTGACTGGAACTAAAATAGATGTGTCATTCTATACAGTTCAATAATGAGATAAGAATAACTAAAAACTAGTTTTTCTAAGGAACAAACTGATTTTCAAATAGACAAAATATACAATGTTATGGGTAGAAAATGATTTTTGCAAATAGTAATACATACTTAGGTATTCACTATTAAAAATCCTATTTACAGGAATGCACAACTGGCAAAAGACCGAAACCCAACAATTTAGATGTATTATCTAATGTTACATTACAACCATTTCTTTCGTAGTATAAGGTTAACAAGTACAGTGGAACCTCGAGAATCCGAACCCCAGGAATCCGAAATTTCCGATAATCCGGACATCTTTTTAAAATTTTCTGAAAAAATTTTATTAAAAAAATGAAGGAAAACAACAATTAGGAATCAGAAGCAAAGCTAACGTTTATTCCTAACGTAAAAAAGCATTTGAATTGGTATTTAAGAATGATTGCAGCACTTTAATTAGTAGGAAACAAAATCGGTTATCTTCTTCTGACATAAGGAAATTAATTTGCTTGACGATGCGAATCGCAACTAGCTTCTTCACAAAGTATCCAAAGTCAATACTCGACTGCATTTGGTGTATCAAGAGAATTTTACAGAATTTTCCGGATTTCCCAGAATCCGAACAGATGTCAGCCCCAATTAGTTCGGATTCCCATGGTTCTACTATAATAATATTTTTTTATGTATTCGTGTATCAAAAAATAAAGTAATCATAGAATTGAGAACAAAGCGATATACCAACATTTTATGAGAATAAAAGCAATAGTTTAAAAAGTCAAGAATATTTCAGACATAGATATAAGGGAAATGCAATATAAAAATCTGAGTAATTTATAATAATCAATATAAAATCTGAGTAAAAATCCTCATCAGCAATAGAAAAATTTGAGTAATTTTCAGACCAACCTAATGGTGTCCAACATTTTAGCATTTAAAAAATGTGTCTGTACTTTCTTTCAGGTTTCATCATAATGCAAACGTCCATCAGCAGACCTGCCAACCTCCAGATTTGAAAAAGGGAGACATTTTCAATTATACATATACGATCACAAGGGCCAACATTTACTTTATTTAACTCATGTACAAATAAGGTAGAGGGGGCCTAATGAAACAATCTTTTATTTTGGCTATATTTTTCTCAACATTTTATTTTTTTACAAAACAAAATGTATTGACTTTTAAAAATTGCTTAGCTGGGTTTTAAAATAATCTGATTAGTTTTTTTAAAGACAATTTTTTTAGACCTCACTCTTCAATACACATTTTATATCTAGAAAGTATTACCAATATAAATTATTGACTTACCTATATATTTTTTTGTACTTTATAGAGGTTTAATGGATTTACATTTCTTCATATGTATATTTCTTGAATATAGTTTTTTTCATATTTACAGTTGAGTTCTACTTACAAAGAAGTCCTATTTATAAATTACATGATACTCCTTTACTAACTCCTTTAAAGAAGAAGTTGTTACAGAATTTGCCAGAAGTAATTGAAAACTCAAACGTGCAAATGGTACAAAATGCATAAGATTTAACTTTTTCGAAGCAATAATAAACGAATATTCCTCGGAATAGGTCTTGGTAAATACTGTCTGGTATTTCTTTTTAGATTCTTACGATGACATTAGATCTGGACTGATGGGAAAAAAATCCACGACAAAAAAACATTTCGGCGATACCCCCAACATGACAAGATAGGCAGAAGAGATATACAAATTCTCACTAGCACCGAAAACCCGTGGCAATAGTCACTAGTCAACAAGATTGGACATGATACCGTGGCAAAGAGCTAATGAAGAATCCATAGAGGAATGGCATCATGCATTCAAAATTTGTGGTCGCGGGAAGTGCTGGATTTTTCTTTCGTCGCTCTTTTACTGCTTTTTTTACTATTACTACTTATTTGTTCCAATTTCTCGAAAATACTAAAAAGCGGGAGGAAATCGGTGAGAATAGGGAGGCTGGAGAAACTGTTAAAAAGCTGGAGACTCCCGCCAAAAGTGGGAGAGTTGGCAGGTCTACATCAGATACCATTTTATGAGAATAAAAGCAATACTTTAAAAGTCAAGAATATTTCAGACATAGATATAAGGGAAATGCAATATAAAAATCTGAATAATTTATAATAATCAATATAAAATCTGAGTAAAAATCCTCATCAGCAATAGAAAAATTTGAGTAATTTTCAGACCAACCTAATGTCTAACATTCTAGCATTAAAAAAAGGTATCTATACTTTCTTTCAGGTTTCATCATAATGCAAATATCCAACTTTTCAGAAAAGTCTCAATTCATATAAATAAACAGGAAAGCCTCCCTTGGGAAAGAATTAACTGACTTAATGGACAAAAGCCTATCAAGTTTCAAACGATATTGCACATTATGCTAATTGGATTTAAAATGGATCAATGAAGGAGTAATTAGTTTTATAAAATGAGGTTATTGGGACAAAACTGTTAAAACTATATTTTATTGGTTGCCATACCTTTCCCTACTTGTCTTAAAGGCTGAAACAGCATTTCATAAGAAGTTTTCGAACCATTTATTTGTACAATTTCTGAAAGAAAATATTATTTTATAGCAAGATATATCACAGTTTTCAACATTACTGCAACACATAGGGAAAACTAATTTTCAAAAATACTTATTATTTTGAATTTTCCAAGTATATTGTTTGAATATCACACAACAATAAATAACTTTAGGATGAGGAGAAACACCATTTATAGAAGAAATACCAGTAAATATGTATATTTCACTGTTCACTTCAAAATTATGCAGGAATTATTTAAACTATTTTAAAAACAAGCTAACTATAATAATTTGTTCTTGAGAAGTGATTATTATATTTTCTGAAAAATATATTTTATTTCAATTACAGCTTTCATAAATTACATTTTGCATAGTAGTTTTCTAAAAGGATACTGTTTTTATTAAATTACACTGTTTGAAACAAATTAAAATTATATCATTTATACCTGTCACAATCTTTAACAGGAAAATTAAAATTTACTGCACAAACAGTGTTGTTCGGATAAAGTTATAAACTTGTTGCTGAATTTTTGATAATAATGACACTTGATTAACTTTAAAATATTACAAATTATCTGTTATTCCACACAAGAACAATGAATTCCTCACAGGTGGTACAAATGCTTTACCAGTATCCATAATACTTCTACTTGAGGACTGGTACAAATGCTATATCACTAATTAATTCCTGTTTTGCAGCTAAATTGCTGGATCTCTCATCATCCTGTACATAATAATCATGACATGCATGATGGATAACAATAATAATTGGTAATGTGAGCTGTCCTTACAGGCATGCATATTTCAGCCACTAACAGTTCTGAAAAACACGATTGGATACAAGGCAAGCTGCTTCATAAAATGTAAGCTAAAAAAGCAATCCTAGTTATGAAAGTTCTAAAGTTAAAATCAATATTCACTCTCCTATACACAATTTCCTGATTAATAACTAAAGAACACAGAAAAAACAAAATAATAAAACATACAAACACAGTCGCAGCTAGTATACAGGGATAGTCACAATAAATAGTAGCAAATATGTTGCAAGAATGTAGTAACATACAATAGAGACATAAGAAATCAGTATATGTATTATAAACAATTGTAGTCATTCAAGAATAAAGATAATAAAAGAGAGAAGAGAAAATGTAAAATTGGGTCAATTATTCTAACAAATTAACACTGAATGCCAATGCAATATATCATTCCACAGGGAGAGCAATAAATTTGGTTTCCTGCTAATGTGTAGTAGCCAATACCAGTACAAAGCAGCTGAGAACCAAGGAAATATTTAACATTATGAATGATTATAAAATTAAGAGAAAGTTATCAACGAAGTTTATATGTTGAATTTAGCCACATTTTTAAAGATTTAACAAAAAAAAAAAAAAAATGATGGGAGGCTGTCTTTTTCAAACAGTCGCTGATGTTAAAGGCGTAGGACTACTTTACTCGTGTGACTCTATTGTTTCTCCAAGTTTCTCTTTGTTACTCCCGATTCTCCTCCGTTTCTCAAAGCTTCTCGGATTCACTTTGTTACTCGCGATACTCTTTTGTTTCATCGACAACAAGCCTCCTTCAATCATATGTGATTGATTATTGCCCTCACAGCCTTAGGTATAATATAAGGCAGTGATGGTGAACCTTTTCAGGGTTCTTACTGATTTTTTAAAATTAAAAATCAAGGAGTATTTAATGAATTTTCAAGGAGTATTTTCAAAATTTTCACGGAGTCAATATTTATGCATGAAAAAGGGTCCCCTTTTTAAAATACACAAAAATTATATTAGAGTATTTAAAACATTGCCAATAACTCAAATAAATATGGTTATATTTATTTCTTTTATAAGTTTTTACTAAGCTGATTTATCCAAGAATGCCATGTTAAATCTATTTATACGAAAGTAGAGTGGTGCCGCTTAGACACCTTATGCAGTGCACAGTGATCCAGTATTTAAAACATAAAGGTGCAAAGAGAGACATGGAGAGAGAAACTGTTTTTAAGCATTTTCATGGATTATAAAATAGTATATGAAGAAAATAAAATTAATAAAATTTCTTGATTATTAAAACTAATTTAGCTAAAATCAAGGTTCGTACACATTTCCTTAAAAGAAAATCAAGGACTTTTAAGGACTAAAAAAACCAAAAAATAAGGACCTCTAAATTGAATAAACTTAACGAGTTGTCGCACGCATTTTTAAATAAAATCTCATTTTTGCAAATTCAACCTATTAGATGATAAATTATAATATAAAACATAGAAGATACATTACAAATTTAACACAACAAAACTCCTAAAAATATGAGTTAATAAATTGATGGAAAAAACCCCATGAAACTGGTAATCAAATTAAATATCTTTTAATTCCAAACATTTTTCATTCAATTTTACATCCAAGGTATTTAAATTTCTTTTTCAGAAATTGTTTTTCTTAGTTCATGCGATTAATAAATAAATTTATGTCCTTTGACTTTTCAGCCTCATTAGCTAAATCATTTGCTTTCTCATTTGTTTGGTGCATGTCCGTTTGGAGGAACATTTTCTTTTGTTTTAAAAAATCTATTTCCTCCTCTAGAGCTTTTCGTTTCAGTTGTTTTGTTTCAGTCTTTTCTTTGGATCTTTCACTTTCTAAATACTGCATGTATTTTGCTCTAGCTGAGGTGGCAGCCGTCCTCATTTCTTTAGTAATTTTTATGTCATAAATAGCCCCAGACAGCTTAATAAATTCATGATTTACACGCTGGAAAATATATGAAGCATCTTTTAAATTTTCTATTTCCAGGGCCTTGTTCACCGAAAAACCTCATTGTCCATGTGACAGTATTCATACTATTTTGATAATCTTCCAAACTTTTTCATAATGATTATTGCTAAAATAAGTTTGTAAAAAATTATCAAGGGAATCACTCTTTGGATTGAAAGAAGTAAATTCAAATGAATTTGGCTTTACAATATTTAACAGAAAATCTGCATAGAGTAACAAAATTTCGTCGCAATCTTTTCCCAAAATACGTTTATTTTGCGACAATACAATCAATACCTTTTTCATTTTTTCCTGTGCTTTTTCGGGATATCCAGCCATTACTCGAGGATCAATGCAAATCGCATGTCTTACCAGTGCGTAATTCACAGGACATTTCTGCATGAAATGTTTTATCATTGTTATGATGTTTTTCCGACAATCCTGTCTGAGTGTGAAAACATCCTTGTATGCTAATTCCTTATTTTTTTACCTTTTCTTTTATCAGTTGCTCTGCAGCAAATCCTAAATACACTCAACTTTTATCATTATGCAAGTTTGGGTCACTGAAGTTGAATTTGCATAAAGTCTCATGTTTCTCAATTCTTTCATTCTCTGGTTTCAAAATTTTGAAATGTTGAATGCAATCATTAACAAGTTTTAAAACATCACTGGCAAAAAATGGAAATAATGGTTTATCACTTTGATACTGTTCTAAAAATGGTAGCAGCACTTTTGACAATCATTCCTATGGAACCATGGACCAATAAAGGCCATCTGTAACTCCTCCCTTATTTCCCAAAGTGTATGCAATGGATATGGATTCGTAGAACGCGAGCAGCATCGTCCCCCCACCTCCACCGCATTCCGCAAGAGCCACGTCGAGATTAGAGCCGACAAGAAGGAGGAATTAGAAAAACAATAATCGGTGAAATTTTAAATTTTTTAATAATGGCAGAGTAAAAAGTAAGGACTTTTTAAAAATGGGGCATAAAAATAAGGATTTGTAAGGACTTTTAAGGACTAACTGTAAAAGTAAGGACTTTTAAGGACGCGTACGAACCCTGAAAATTGATTAATAGTATCTATTTTTCTTCAACTCCACCATCACAATATATGTCCTTTACATCAAACAATATGTTACAATTTAAAGAAATACAGTTAATTTTTCGAAATAATCCAAGAGAAATAACATTCTCAATTTGCACAATTCTATTGTTTTGGTTATTACTGATTGGCACTTAAAACCAATTATTAAATTTTGGATACTGCTAGGAGATGACCATCAAATCGTGGAAAGAGCAACGCAAAATATTGGGCAATCTAGAATCCTTTTTTTGGTGAAACGTAGTGCACATTTAATAAAAAAAATGTTAAAAATTGAAAATCAAGGAGTTTATAAGGAGTAAAACCCAAATTCAAGGAGTTTCCATAGTGCTTGAAAATGAAAATCGTATTCAAGGAGCGTACGAACATTGAAGAGGCTCAAATTTTGTCATCAATTCTCTTCCTTCTTTGTAAATTTACATTTGGAGCCATTATTGTATTCAATTTGTCGAATCAAAATTTTTAACTGAATCATGAAATCTTGCTTGCAAAAACATGGCAAGTGAGAGCATCAGACAATTGTGAGCAAGCAACTTGTGTGTAATGTCACCAATTCATGCGTATTTTTGCCCAACTTTGCGACTCAGTAGTCGCTGAACTACAATTCCGATTTTTACATTTTTTTTGTAACTTTTGTTGTTACCCTTTATCTCTAAAATAAGACATTAGTTATGTTTTTAACATATGTAGTTACTAAGATATAGAGGATCTCCCATACAACATTTTCTGTGGTGTTTTGGTGTGCGAATCATATTCCTTCCCAAGACCCCAATGGGAGTAGCTTAGTACTATATTAAAGAATTGTCTTTCTAGGTGAAAAGTTTGTGAGTCAGTTGCTAATCAGGGAGGGGAAAACCAAGCAGTTTAAAAGGATCACAGATCAGATCTTCCAGCGAATTGAAAAGCACTTTGTTTCTATGGTAACATTCCCATCATAAAAATAGATGTTAGATTTCACCTAGCCATAATCTAAAGATTAAATTGTGATTTACCTCGACACTTAGCCATCATATCAATACGCCATCCAACTTCACTCAGTCTTCTTTCCATCAAATCTTTCAATCTAATAAAAAGATTTCACATCTAAGGCTATGATATTTATGAAGAAGATATAAACTATTTTGTCATAATGATATAATCATTTTTAAAACTGAAGAAACCAAATCTGAATTTACAAAAAGATTTACAAAATTGGACATTCATTTTTTTTTAGAAACAGAAAAATGTTAGAGGATCTTTTATTTACTTTCAGAAACTATTAAATTATTTTAGTTAATGTTCTCTGACCATTTTAGACAAAAAATCAAATGGATGCAAGCATAATTTCTTTTGATTTTTCTTAACTAAATGGTTTTTCCTCATGCAATTTAAGATCATAAATCTTAATTTTTAAAAATAGAATTTTCTATATTAGTGAGATATACTCCAGATTATTAATACATAATCACAACAAGACAGTGGTTTGAATATAACAATCTTTTTTAAACAAACAGAATAAAATATTTACTGGATTTATGTGCTTCAAAATAATTATGCACAGATCTATCAAATAGGAACATATATATATATATATAGTAATATCAACCATAATATAATCTGTTATATATGAACATTCAAAATAAAATAAACAAAACATATCAAAAACGCAATTCAAAAACTAAAAATTTATTAATTAAACAAAATTTAAATTATGATCCTATAAACAAAAGTGCAAAACACAAGCAGAGAGAACATGTAAAACTAAAACAAATATATGAACTATGATGATCCTATAAACAGAAGTGCAAAACACATGCAGAGAACACAAGTAAAACTAAAACAAATCTATAAACTATTAAAAAAGTCAAACCAAAATTTTGGAATTTTCATCAATAAAATTAGTTGCTCAGCTTTGAAAGAGAATTAGCCAGGTTAAATCAATTTTGCTGTACAATGCATCCCTGTTACTAAAATTATTGAAAAAAAAAAGAGTAATTTACCCTAAAAATGAAAGAATTTACAATAAAAAAAAATCCATACGATAACCTTAACAATGTATCATCGTTATATGGAAAGTAATCTCTATCTTATCTATATTAAATCTAAGATTTACCATCAATATATTGCACCAAAAATAATAAATACTTCCGTCAAAATATCCATTCTTATTTACTAGGAATTATAGAATCAATGTGTTTACTTATCCTTTCACTATAATCAGAAAATCATTACAATCCTTCACTTAGCTTGACATCACTAGTTTGCCAATTCTACATTTCTAACTTTGATTTAACTTAAATTAACCAATTATTTTAATTTATATTAGTTTTAAAAAAATTAATATGATAACTACATCAAAAATCTCAAAATAAGTTATAATACGTAAGCGATTAAAAATCTAATATTTTTATAAAATAAACCATTAGAATACTATAGTGTTATAAGAGTTTTTTTTTTATAAATCCTGGCGCCATCTATGTCGAAATGCAGAGACTAGTAAAGCAACAAACAAATAGAAAGAAATTACTTAACATAAGTAACATCTATACTTATAAAAGGAAATGTTTGTGTGCTTGTGTCTGTGATGTCCAGACGAATCTATCGTACTTACAGCCATGAAATTTTTCACACAGGTAGTCATAATGGTGACTGAATGCACCTCGAAGCCGGGATTTTAAAATTTAATCTAGAAATTTTTTTATTTAATATTTTGTGTTGTTTTGGGTGATTTTTCGCATTCATCTCTCAAAAGCATGGCCTCGAATAATTGTACAAAAAAAACAGTTACACCATCAGAAAGAACAAACGATTTCCGTTCTAATGAAGTTTGTTTTGTACATCTAACGTAATTTACTGAATTTTGAGAAATTTTTGAAAAATAGTCATTTTTATGGTAATTTTTAATAAAGATTTCTTCAAATTATCACATCTGACGTTCTAACAACTCTATAATTTTCATTTTTTTTCAGCATATAACTGGAACGTTTCTGTCGGATTTAAAACAAGAACGGTTAAAATATCTTTTTTCGTTTTTTTTAAATGAATTTTTCCCTGATCAGTTCAAACAGTTTTTTTGCTAGCAAGATTTAACAGCGATAGTTTCTCCGGATGAGTGACATTCCTTGCGGCAGGTGACATCATATGCTTTCATTCCCAGCATGCATTTCTACAAATCCGATGTGTATCTTTTGTTTTCAAAACTTTTTTGCATCATTATGGGCATTCTTTTTCCCCATTTTGTTGAAGTCCTGATTCCATGGGCAACGCCGTGTGCATGCAGCTAGTATAAAATATACCAAAAAGCTAAGAAATGTAATTATTATATTAAATACTAAAATTAATGGATTATTCTAAGTGACCTAAATATTTCTTATCAATATAAACTCTTAAAAATTTTTAGGCATTACATATACTAGTGAATTTAAAAAACAAAGTATATTTAAGAAACAAACAAACGTCATAATTTACAAAGAAAACTTCATTTAAAAATCTTAATCATAACTTTATGGAAGAGATAAAATCTGAGGTAGTTCTTTTATCAGGTACTTCTTTTGCATTCAATATAAATAATTCAGAAAAACACATTGACTGGAAACAATTAATCGGAATTTCCCTTTTAATATTTGAAGGAAATTGCAAATATTTTCCAAAATAAAAACAAATTAGTAACACAATTATTTTAACAGATTCTCTATAAACGATTACTGCATTTTGAATTAAGATAATAAAGCACTACTGGATATTAGCTGAAATGCACAGAATTTACAGTTGTAGCTTATTGAGCACAGTACATGCACAGAAGGCTACATTCATTAAAATAAAGCCTGCCTAAAAAAATCCTACATAACATCCAAATGTACTTTAAAGTAATTTAACTAGTTAAAAAGTATTCAGTCTTAACTATCAGCAGATGATATTCTGTTTAATAATAATCATATTTGAAGTAAAAACATTTAGTTTACTTACTATGATATTTGCAGAATTTATTTTTTTATCATTATTCACTCTAAGTAGTTTAATTTTGTATTACATAATTATATGAATTAAATGCTGAGGTTAATTATTTGAAATTATTTATTTCTTCAAAAAGTTATATTGTACTTGAAATCATTTACAAAATTTCAGTGATATAGTGAAGTATAATGAAATAAATATATCATCATAAAAGTCCTTCACTGAAGAATCATTTCTTGAAAATTAATGGTAAAAAAATATACACGAAATATAATGAATTTTTCCCCTTTAGATTTTTTGGAATCGTTAATTTACTTAAATCAGAATTCCTAAAGTAACCATTTTTAAAAATAAATATTGCACGAGTTTTGTTTATATGGAACTTGGCGACAGAGAAAGACAGGTGGAAATCCACTTGATAACTTTCCCTTTTTGTTTTGACAGTAAGATGTCATAAAATGTATCTGAACTTAAAAAAAAATTAACTCTGAGCATTGGTGAAATTATGAACCAAGAGTGACCTTAAGATGCACAGAAATACATACTACATTATCCACCAGATATGCTGTACCTCGTAGCTTATTGCACACAGTCAGCATGAACTATGTTTGAGAACAAAAAATTTAAGAATACTCAATTTAAAAAAAACTAATTGGGAATTTTCCATTATTACCTGTCCATCTGGCCAGTTTCAATCAACTTTTGTCTCACTTTATTTGTATTCTCTTCAACACTATATATATAAAAAAAGAATTACACATCTTTATTCAGAAATTAAACTGCGACAACTATTTTTCACAGATAAAATTATACAAAGAACAGACATGACACAGGCTTGGAACAAAAAAAGCTGAACTTCATAAATACGGTATTGTGTCAAACGTAAACACCGACAAGTAAAATAAGTATTATTAATTGAAACAATAAATGAATAAATTTAAACAAAAAGTGCTTGAGATATTAAAAATATTTTAGAATTATTATTTAAAAGAAAATTAATGGATTGAAAATGAATTCAAAAAAAGTTTTGTTAAAATAAAAACTATGGTAAAAATTATCTCATAAAAAATATGGCCATGTAAAAACTTTTTTTGATTATACATAATTATTAAAACTTTTGTTTCTCATTTTTTGAGCTAACAGTTCAAGCTTTCTTTTATGCCTCAGTCTGCTATTTTCCTCCAATTTCTAAATTTTGCTTTCTTTCTTTGATTGGGGGTTTTTTCTTTATTTTTTCTCATTGCTATTTTCTTACTCTCAAGTTCCTCTCAGTACCATTTGTCTGATGACCTAAAATTTTTGCACGTGTTACTTACTATCAATAGCATCACGTAAAAAATCTTTTCTTCTAAAATATTCAACAGCAGACTGCTCTTTGCTCATCATTTTGTATTTAACACTTTAAATTGAAGAATATGCTTCAATATACATTCTTCCTGTTTTTTTATCTATCAAATCTGACATTATTTTTAATGTGCACACGGCAGGCAGTTTTTGTTTGCGTGCTTTTCATGTCTTTTGTATGTGCACCATCTCCCCCCAAACACATTACTAAAAATTTTAATCCAGTTTTACATCGATCCCAAGAATGACAAAATTTGATGCCGAAAACGCTGAAATCAATGTTGTCCAAACGTGTCATGTCTGTGTTGATAGATAAACGTTAGGAAACGAAAACTAACAAAAATGAAATCGAAATAACTAACAAAAACAAAGAAAAGAATGTTAAAAAGAATGCGAAAATAAATTGGCTTCAGCGATCTTTTTTTCTCACAAAATTCGGAAGAAATTCGTGGATGATTTTCTTTCAACCAATCAAAATTTGGAATGAATTGTGATTGGATGAAATGAAAGACGATTAGGCGAAACAAGAAAGAAAAGAATACAACCTTTTCAGGCATTTCTCCCAATGCTAAACTTTGACCCCACAGCACGGCAAAACTCCGATACATAACTTTATGAGCAGGATTACGCAATATCTTATGAATTCAAAACTCTTTCGCCTTAGAGCCATAAGCAAAATTTTCACATGGCGCACAATTTTGTTTGCGTGAGCACCCCTCCCCCCAACATATTAAAAAAAAAATTTTAATGCATATTTGCATCGATCCCAAGAATGATTAAATGCGATGCCGAAAAAGCGGAAATCCGCGTTTCAGCGGAAATGTGTCATGTCTGAAAGAAATTATCAAACTCTTTTTTTTTTTCCTCTTTAATCTTGTAGTCTCTTGTTTTTATAACATACTTTTGAGATATATTAAATTACTAGCATATATTACTACCTCACAGTTTTCTATATTTTAGATTCTGTCACTTAATGAAATTCTAAGTAAAAATAGTAGTAGTATTCATACCTGTTAATATCATAAACTCCAGAAGATGCGTGATTCCTTAAAAAATGAAAGTAGATTAAACAATCTGGTATGAATAAAGTGAGTATAAGAAGAAATCAACAGAATATACAAAAAAAAAAAGACCATTACAGTAGAACGTTGGGAATCTGAACTAATTGGCGCTGACCTCTGTTCAAATTGAGGGAAATTTAGATTATCTGGAAAATTCGGTAAAATACTCTTTATATACCAAATGCGTAGTGACTTTGGGTACTCTGTGAAAAATTATGGAAAGAGCTAGCAACGATTTGCATCGTCAAGCAGCTTTAATTCCTTATGTCAAAAGAAGAAAAACGATTTTGTTTCTACTAATTAAGATATAGCATTCAGGGGCAGCTCGTGTATAGAGGCTGTGGAACTGCAGCACCCCATCTTTTTTCAGTACATAAATTTGATCATTTATTTAGTTTTGCATGCATTAGCCGAATCCATCGATAAAACTAACTTTTGCCGCTTTCAGCTGAGCCGAAAAGCTGGTTAAAAACCAAGGTTACTTCAGAGGAATTTTCCCTCTCCGCTGTCTTCTCGAAAGATTTTCCTCCTTTGGGAACTATAGAATCCCTTTGTACCAATTGCTTCTATTCGAGCATGCGCATTTGCAAGGTGATCAATTTTTTTTTTTCCCTCAGTAAGGCATTTAACTAACAAGGGAACTGTAATCCCGGTAGCTCCTAGAGAGATGGAATAACGATTCCTTATCCTGCGCAATACGGAATCATTTTAAAGACTGTCGTTAAGGATCGTTTTTTGGCTGCAGAAAAATGTTTCACAGGATGAAATTTGAAAATAAATAACTTTGAAAATGAATAACAAAAGAAAATCAAGAAATAATTAATTATAAATTAAAAAATTAGTTTAAATTATCGTACATAAATTCGAATTCAATAATAATTAATTTATTCAACAGATTTTACTTCTAAATGTGGATTAGTCTGAAAAGAATGGATTGCAAAATTTAAGCAACCCCAATATTATTCTGTGCGATATATTTATGGTCGTAAAGAAGCTCTGCCTTAGGGGGCAACTTAAAGAAGCATAAATTTTGAAACAATATCAAATACAGGGGCTCTAGAGCTTGTGTTAGCCTCTCAGAATGAAATGTGGGAAGTTTGAATGAATATATCTTCTCAAAGAACTTCATTAAGTACATTCACATTGAAAAGCACTACAATTCACTTATAGGTAGGCATAATACCATAAATTAACCATTTTTTTTCTTTCTCGGATTCATAATATACAAAAAGAAAGCATTGTAATTGCTAACATCTTCGACATTTAGATTTTCAGAAATAGCCATGTTTTAGAGATCACGGGGTCTTTATCTTCCTCCTACTGAAAAAAAAATTGGAAATTATGCCTGTCTGTCAGTGTGATTATGAACATAATTCAAAAACCGAAACAGCTACAGAATAAAACATAGGATGAGATCTCAACACCAAATTTGTGAATATAGCAAATTTTGGACGATGTCCATAATATATATATATATGTGTGTGTTTTTGGCCTGTCCATGAGAGTCTTCATGTCATTTGATGGTCATACCAATATTGTGGAAAATGTCATTGATCATTTTGCTTGAAATAAAACCAGAAGATCCGATTTTATTTTAAGTAGTTGTATTAATATCTATAAATACCTTTATCTCCATATATGTATTTATTTTAACCTAGAGCTTTCAATAGTTTTTTTTTTTTTTTCATGTTCAGTCAAGTTTCTAAATCCTTATAAATGAGAGTAATAGATGTAGCAAAAATAACTGCGAAAATCATTAAAAAAATTTTTGGTTATTGTTAGTGAAAAATTAGTCAATTCTAAATTAAAATATCTTTATTAAAATAATTTGAAGTCAAAAATCTAATAATAATTTTTTTATTAACTAAGTATTAAACTATTAAAAATTAGTTCCTAATTTAAGATATGCAGAAATCATTAGTACGCAGTGTAGAATCTTACGTTGCAGCACCCTGCGGTGATTTAGCATGAGCTGCTACTGATTGCATTCATTCTTAAATACCAATTCAAATATTTCTTTTAAGTTTATATTTCTATTAAGTTTAAGTTAAGAAACATTAGCTTTGTTTCTGATTTCTAAATGTTATTTTCCTTTATTTTTAAATACATTTTTCTCAGAAAATCTTTTAAAAAAGATGTTTGAGCTATCCAAAATTATGTATTCTGGGTTTCAGATTCCCAAGGTTCCACCACACTTAAATCAATTTTAATATTTAAAGCACTTTTTAAAATAACATATTAAGTAACTAAAACAATAAGACTAAAACATTAACAAAGATAAGTCATTTAAGTCAGGATCAGAGATGAGATTGGAAGAAAACCAAAAAAGCTGAAAACAGAAATCTGAAAATTTTACACGTGAAATACGTTGGAAGTAATTTAAGCATTTAAGCACGATAAATTATTATTATATATATATATATATGCTTATGAGTGGGTAATTGTTTAATTACATGCAGGGCTAAAATCAGCAAATCAAAAAAATAAAGGACACTTAAAAATTACATATGCCAAAAAAGGAATACCAAATTAACAATGAAATACTATTCATACTTACAACTGTTTAGTCAACTAATTTGCAGCTAGAATAATATTAAGAAATAAAAAAAAACATACTTTTAAAAATAAGATTTTAATTGCAAATGAATTTTTTTTTAAATTTATGACAGTAAGCAATTAGTTACATTCTACTTGGTTTTTTCACTTTAAAATCCAGATTATTTTGAAAAAAAAAAATAATTCACAAGGGTCTTTCTTCTTAGCATTTCTTGCAGAAGGAGGCATGGATATCTCTTAATTTTTTTAAGAACACGGATTCCAAGATCATTGTACGAAAAAAAGGGGGAAAGCAGATTTTTTTTTTCGGGAAAAAAAGAAAAAGCGAAAATTTTTCATTTCAAGAAAATAAAATAAGCGGAAATCCGTCAAAAAGCGGAAAAATCTCATCCTTGCAGGATACAAAATGATATTCAAGCTAAAAGATATTTTTTAAAAGATTAATTTATTCAAACTTCCAATTGACTGACATGAATATAAATTTTTCATTACAAGAAACATATTCAAGTACTTTTATTTATCTCAACAGCAGATGTTGTCAAGCACAAACATAGATGAAAAATGTCAATTTTTGTTCATGTAAGTTCTTTAGATTTGCACCAATTCTTACACAGCAAAGTTGGCAAAAAGTGCACATTTTCAAGTGGAGGGGAACAGAACTTATCATATTTTGAGTGTTGTCAAGCTAGCAGAAAAGTACCCACATCTATTACGAACTTTTTAAAAGCAAGGTTTAGACTTCTCACACAGTCCTTTATCCAGTGTTACAATTTAACCCTCCAAGTGTCCAATTATTTTGATCTAAAAGCTTTAAAGTCTGAAAAAAAAAGCTTTTAATATGAATAAGCCACAAAATTTTGCATTAAATCAATTCTCTGAAATCTTGAGATCATCTTAACCATGGATTTTTAAGAAAATATACATCTAAACATGAATACAGGATCCAGGATTTTTTTTTCTTTAGGGGCCCCTTTTTGTGAAAAACAAAAATATTTTTATGAAAATTTTTTTATCATGTAAAACCTTCAATCTTAGCAGTCGTATTTCTATATTTTAAGTTTAATATCAAAAGTGTTTCATTGAACCAAATATATGGAGTAATTTGATATAATACTGAAAAAAAAAGCAATTGTATATATATTTTGTGCAATGCCTCATTCAAAAACTTTTAAAAAAGAAGTCAGATTTAAAAAAAAATAGTGGTTCATTGTTAAAAGTATGATGAAACATTAGAACTTTCTGTTAACAAAACACTTAATTGTGCAGAAATGCATCTTCACTTTTAAAATCGATTTGATATAGAAAAGTAAGGATACTTAATAGTGGGCAAATTTCCAAGAATCGTTGTTTGGCCATGGCAAAATTTTAAAAATGGCCGTTTTAACGAATTTGAATTTTGTGAAGGGACCATTTTCATGAATTTGAATTTTTTGAAGGGGCAGCAAAATGGCACCAATTTTTGTCTGGATCAACCCATGCAATAACTCTGCTTTTGGACTGAACATGAAAAATGGAAAAGCCGGTTTAGGGGCCGTCAACAAATAATGTCACGCTTGGGGGGGGGGGAGGAGGTTCGTGAAATTGTGACAAGGGGGAGGGGGTAACGAGACGTGTGACATCACACAGTTTGGTTAAAATAAAAACATTTAAAACCAGCAGATTAAATTTTGATGTTATTTTGAAATTACCAGAATTTGAGGGTATTTTTTTAATCAACGCTAAAACAACTTTCACGTGATTTTTTTTCACTTATATTCCTTTATTTTCGAAAAAGGCATTCAGGGTAGGTTAGAGAATATGATAACAGCAGAAATTCATCACCATTAGAAGAAACACCCCCCTGTCACACCCTTGAAATGTCCAACAAAAGATACGTCGCCCCACCTGGGTGAGTGGTATTCTTTTTTTTTTTTTAAATTCAATCTGTTTAAGAGTATTTTGTTTTCATAAAGTAAAGATAAGATTTAAAGCAAAACATATCAAATTCCAAAATACTACTGTTTTCAATTGCTCTTTTATATTAATACTTTATTACTATTGTATATTAATTAGGTTTTTTGTTGTAAACCTTAATCTTATTTCATGCAAAATAAGTACACATATAATCATTATTATTGTTATGCTCACAAATGTCATTAAAACACATATTTAAAGTTTAAAAATAAAATTTGAAATATAATCTATAACGTAGTGCCTTGTTTCTGAACTGCAAGTATATGTTTATTTAATATTGCGTGACGTGTGACAAGGGGGAGGGAGGGGGTACGGTAAATTGTGACAGGGGTCAAAAATATTCAAAAAAAAAAGTGTGACACTTTGTGACAAAAGGGGGGGGGGGCTCAAAAATATTCAAAAAAAAGTGTGACATCATTTATGGACAGCCCCTTAGTCGCGTAGAGGGTTAATAAATATTGGGCTGAAATGCCCTCCTTCAAGTATGGAAATTTGGAGGTGTGGATGGAGGCTCAAGCTGCCCTTATCAAACATCAAAACTATGAGGTCCAATCCAAAATGACCCTAGCATAGTTTAAAAACAAGATATTAATCTACTCTCAATCGACCCATTTCCAAAAATAGGGACTTAATTGTTCTTACTACAGGGCATTTTTAAATATAATTTCAAATACGAAATAAAAATTTACTCCTGTACAATATATAATAAAACCAGATCCCCCATTAAAGAAGGAGAGTGTAAATTAACCAAGAAAATACACTTTTCTTAATATAAAGAAGTTATTTATGAATTAATATCTTATTAATTAAAAATGAAATATTAAAATTGTATGAATCTTATTTTAAAAAAACAGAGATAAAAGTAGCCATTGACTGGACTGGGATATTATCAAGAGTTCTATAAAAGTATTCCGAAGTTAGAATTTTTTTTTAAAAAAATTGCCTTAAGCTAGAATAAGGGCAATAACTATTTTATATCATGAATAAAAGAAAATGCATTTAAAAAACTTTACTCTTTCTTGGACACCATTGGAATAGAGAAATCAAATCCGTCTTCTTGATGGGAAACATGTAATAGTCATGTATTATAAAAACAGATTCCCAACTATCTCAGCAAAATGATTTTTTTTTTTTTTTTGCTTACTATATAAGTTTAAGATTTTCTTTTAGAGAATCTATATACATGCAACATCATTGTAAAGGTGGAGTGTAAACAATCTTCCCCAATAAGCAGGCAATAGTGGCTTGAATTTTTATTTTTCACGTTAAAGATGATAATCCAGGTTAATTTACTTAATCATACTTCAAAATACAGCCATGACCAGAATTGAAAAGATAACACATGAAGTGGCGCATCTTAGTATGCAGGTTACATGTTTAAAAGAAAAGGCTGATAACAATGTGCAGATAGCTTAAATACTCGGAAGAAGGGGACTCCCTGGAAAAGAAACGTGACCCCAGAAGTTTAAGTAGAAGTGCGGTTCTTAAGATTGAAGTAGAAGTAATTAAAAAGGAAGGGGCTTAATTTAGAGATGAAAAAATAAAATAATTACATACATTAATTCCTTCTAAAAGTACATTTTACTCCATCATGGAGTTAACCAACAAAAGCTGATAAACATACTGATTACAGTACATTAAAACTAACTAAACATAAATTTCTTTCAATACAAATCGTTGCAGTGCATCACATATTCTTATGATTATTTTGCTACCCTTGAAAACAATTTACTTAATGTTTTGTTTTCTAATACAGCTTCTTAACACTCAATTCTTCAATACTACAGACATTTAATTTATTTATTACTTTTATTTATTTATTGCCTGTCAGGATTGAGAAATGATTTGCATTTTTTAATTTTTATTAAATACGAATAAAATATTTATATATAGTTATCATACACAAAAGATCACAATGCATTTATAACCGAGTGAGTGAAATAAATTATGAATCTAAGTATATAGCAATAATTTCAACTAACTGATGATTCACTTTATTTTCTTATTGTGCATGCATAAAGTACACAAGTATTTATGCTCTTTCACTCAGATTTTGAAAAAATCATTTATCAAATCAGTTTTTTTTTAAAGTTCACTTTTATTCCCACATTCAGTAAATCCAGTTACTTATTTTAGTGAAAGTAGACGTCATATTTTTACAGTAGATGTCCTATATTTTTTCATAATATCAATTTGTGAGGTCATGGAAGTAAGTAGAAAGGAAAAAATATTACAAAAAAAATTAGAGGTATTAAGCTGTATAATATAATTCAAAGAAATGCCATAGACAAGGAAATATATATTAGAAGATCTGATTAATCTTCTTAAAAAATCTTTATTATTGTATTGCATAAAATACAAAATGTAAACAAATAAATATATCATATTTAATAGATCATTTTAAGAAAAATAAACTGCTGTGAAGGAATAATTAAACCATCAAAAATTTTTTAATCATTTTAAAAAGTAAAATAGTGTATTAACGTAAATTCATGAAAAAAATAATAAACACTCACCAGTTATTAGAAGCTGCATAATAATCCATCATGTTCTAGAATTGAATAAAGAAAAATTCATTAACAATTTTTAAAAAATGTATTTTTACAAAATAATAAAGCAAAGTATTACGTTAGATAAACAGGTAGAATCAGCAAACACAAATGTTGCAGCTAAATGTTATTTTCAACTAACAAATAAATTAATATATTTCATTTTGTAACATAAATAATTAAATAAACCAGCAGGAGTCGTCTCCCCTAAACTTTCTTGTATACTCCCAACACATGTAGCAAAAAAAATAAGCTAAAAGGCAGTGAAACGAACAAGAATCCCTGATGCAGTGGAGAAAAAAAATAAGCGAAAAGTCATACCACAATTTCCGAAGGTCGTCCAACGTGGAAGTGGAATTAAAAGCCGGTGTGATTACCAATAGGGCTGGGTGTAAGATCAAGAAATTTGCAATTTGAACCCTTTTTTAAACTGAACGAGACAAGAATTGGACACAAATCTACCATTAGGATAAGAAGGCCACATACCAAATTTCATTTATCAAAGAAGTTTTTGTGTTCAAAAGTATGGGATTATACAGACAGACAGTCAACCTGTTGACAGATTTGACCCAAAATTTCAGACGGACCTACATTTCTGATGATAAAACTGTGTACCAAATTTTATCTATCTAGGTATTCAAGTTTTCGAGTTATAGTGTTCACATGAATGCGGACAGACAGACTTCCCATAGACAGATTTTGTTCAAAATTTTAGAGAAACCTACAAATTATGTGTAAAGACCACATACTAAATTTCATCCTTGTACCTCTAATAGTTTTCATGTTCACAGACAGACATAATTCCAAAATTGTGTTTTTCAGATTCGGAGAGGTCTAAAACGTGGAGATTCGTCAAAATCTCGAGTTCGAATTTTTTGACTATTACAATTATTTTCCTTTGTATACTTTGTATATGAGAAAGTAAAAAGGAACAGGTCAGAGAACAATTCCAGTATAATGGTCAAAAGCAACAAATTTTCTATTTAATAATTGCGTTACAATAATAAAATTATAACAAACTATTCATTTAAAACATTTTTAATCTTTTAGAAATAAAAACATTTTTACTAACAGACTCCTGGCTGGTAGATCCTGCTTCATCGGGATCAACTGAACAAGCAGGAATCTAAAAGAAAAGAGACCATATTAAAAAATGTAAATAAGTAAAACATTTTTAAGCAATAACAACAGAAATAAAAACTACATAAGAAAGAAGCCATTAAGGGTACGATGCATTAGATTACATTTATAGCCAATGATGATTTATCTATAAGAGCTGCAGCACTCTCTGTAATTATTTCAAAAATTTGTCATTATGTTTTATTTTTTTTATTTTTTTCATTTTCTACGCGAAGAGTTCAACAATTAATGGAAGTGGAAAGAAAAATTATACAAATAAGCAAGAGAAAAGGAAGAAAGACAGAAAATGACATGAACAAATAGGTTATACATAGAATGTGACTGCTAGGCTTGCAAAAACTTGGCGTTATAAATTTTTATCTGGCTGTAAATTCATTAATAGCTCTATTTTCATCCAAAATTTTATGATTATTTTTAAATTAACCCTATCGTTTATCTAACTATGATATCCATACATATTTTTAAGCTATCTATATGGCAGCAAAACAACAATCTGTTTAAACAAATTTCCCAGAATGCAAGTTTTTAAATAGAATTCTGTCTAAAATTTTCCTAATTATGATAGGTGGAATGAGCACAGAGTACAATTAGTTCAAGTGCCTATTAATCATCCAGAAGAGAGCTTCTTAACCCTTTTAAGACCGAGACTGTACGATCATGTGGGTTACACATTAAATTATATTTCTGCTAAATGGTTAGTTGTATGCAGTAAATGCTGGAAGAAATTATTTTTCCTGTTTCCAGAATCTCTTACAAATAAATTTTTCTCATTAGATCGCAGATACTGTCCATTTTTGGGTTGTAGTCAGCATTTAATCGATTGGTTAAAAAATGTGTCCAATCTTAAAGGGTTAAAACTTCTTCTATCATGATTCCATTTTAACTCAAAATTTTCTCAACCAGGAGGATACAAGAAATAAAATAAGCAAATGAAAAACAGATTAATGAGAAGCAAAGAGCAAGTCCACTGAAATCTATGTAAAATATGTATTAGTATTCTGCACACTACTTTCATCAATTTATTTATTACATGCGAGTCATTTTACTGGTATATATTTAGGTGCAAACAATTCCATTTCTAATTAAAGATTAGAGAAAGGCCATAGTTTCCACTGAAAAAGCAAAGTTTGGCCATTTTTTCCTCCTCCTTATTTTTAAAGAACTTTGGCCTTATTCAGGCATTCTGGTCCGGCAGTCCTGAGGCAAACAGCACACTAAAGAGTTCAAAGACATATATGGCACACTAAAAAGTCCAAAGATATATAAGGCACAATAAAGAGACCAAAGACATTTAAGGCACACTAAAGAATCCAAAAACATTTCAGGCACACCAAAGAATCCAAAAACATTTCAGGCACACCAAAGAGTCCAAAGACATTTAAGGCACACAACAAAGTTCAGTAAAGGGTAGGAAGTAGTGTTTATGATCCTCCATGTTTGCACAGTTTAGTTTAGTTATATTAACGTCCCGTTTTGAAGCAACACGAGAGCTATTTTGGGACAGACCTAGTAATTTTGAACCACGGTCAGATGACGAGGACAACACCAGAGCTGGCACCCCGTCTCCAAACTTCCGCACCACATCAATGAGAGGGCATTTGGCCACCACATATGATTTAGCGTGCAACAGGCCCCCCAAAACTGAGCGACATTTGCACTGAGAGATCTACAGTCAATGAAGCCCAAGACTGAACCCTGGCCAATTAAAATTAAACTCCTGTATATGAGTATGAAAATTCACATATTTTAACTAGATTAAAGTAATTATATTATATATTAGGATGACTGGCTAGAGTGGAAGGATAGGTGAATATATGGATGTTTTACACAGAATTGTATCTTCAAAAATAATCGAGTCAATCTTAGAGAACGATTTTTTTAAACATAACTAGAAAGAAGAGATATTAAATACTGGTTATTTAGTACATATAAAATGCAGAAGATTTAATATTTGGTATTGATATTGAGAACTTTAGACAAACAATTAAAAGTTAATTTTTAAGATGTGGGTTTCAAAAATCCCTCAGAAACAACTTTTGCTCAGAATAAGTAATGCTGCTCAGAATACTCATCACCTCGGAATGAGCTATGCTGCTCATTCTGAGCTGACAAGCCAAACTGTCACTATTTATAACCAAAGTTCTGAAGAACTTCATGAATTTTCGAAAAAAATCACATACAAAACAGAATGTACTTCCAAATAAGAAAAATAATTTGTTATTGTTCACAAAAGAAAACCTGAACCGATAGACAAAAAAATAAGAATAATGGGTTTATTATCAATGATCACACTCATTTATATCTACATAACCAAAGAAATCATATTTTGTCTTGAGTGATATAGCGTACATGCTCCAGTTTTGGCCACATTGGATCTGTTTTTCCAATAATTAACCAGTATAATTTCAAATTAACTAATAAGAAGCATTCCAATACTTTAAACAATCCTTATTTTACTATTTTCAATCTGATTGGTTCATTTTTCTCAAATATGCGACTCGTAAAAAAAATTAAATGCATGATCATGTATTGTATACTCACAACTATTAAGGTTTTTGTTAAGGAACAAGTATTTGCAGTTTTTCATTATGAAGCTCTCAGAATTAAATGATTAATCTAAAACTGATTACGCTTAGGGTTTATGAGGTAAACTTTCTTTTTATTCTGATTTCATATCAAAATTATTTATTTTTAAGATTAAACAGGTGGTGGCCAAAAGTGGTACTTTTAATTCACTATATGTGCAAGTTTTGGCAATGCAGGTAGCCAAAAGTAGAACACTATATGTTCCAGTTTTGGTCACATAACTTCATTATTGTGTTTTTAGCCATTACATAAATTTAAGAATATCTGGATGAAATAAAATCAACTAATTTAGTTTTGTTTCTAAAATAAAAGCAACTAACTTGATTTTATTTCTAAAATAAAAGCAACTGATTTAGTTTTGTTTCTAAAATGAAAAGTAATTGATTTAGTTTAGTTTATTTTCATTTTACATAGAAATGGCTCCAATTAAAAATAAGACAGCAGGTAGCATTTCCATAAAAAAATTTTGCTACTCACCATCTAAAGTTGGTAATGCAGTTAAGGCCATTCAAAATGGAATGTCAAAAACATCTCCATTTTGAATGTTTACCTCACATTTATGTTAGAAAATTTCAACTTGAGGAACCTGAATCGAGTGATGAGGAATATTCTTTTATACACATGGATTGCTCTAATGTTAAAAATGATTCTGATTAATATTGCAATTAAAATTTATTAAAATACATATTTGTGGATATTATTAGTGAGTATAATAATGCAAATTCTGGATTTGTAAGACTTTTTAAAAAATCTATGCTTTTGCAATGTAAGTTTATTCCTCTCCCCATTTCTTGTTTCATATTTTATGATCAAAAAAATTATGCGAGTATATATAGTTTGTATTTTATCAACCAAATTAAATTATTGTTTTCTGCATTCCTGTTCCTATTTTTTAAAACTGAAATCTGCAGCTAAAATCTTCTTAGGTAAATTTTATTACATATCTTTATAAATTCATCAAAAGAATCGCATTTAAAACAACAGAAAATAATGTACTAAAATATATATTGCATAAAAATGATTTAATTTTTCTTAAAATTCAGTAAAATGTCTGTTAAAAACATAATATTAGTGTGGCCGAAACTGGTGCAAGGTGGCCAAAACTGGTGCAAATGGGGTTAATTTATTTAAAAATTCATAACTCTAAATCTAAAAGATTCTTCAGAAAAATTTTATAACTACCAGAAAGCCAATAAAATTTGCTAAAGAATAGTATAAATATGATTTAATATATTTTAAACAGTCATCCACTGCGAAATTTCCATTTCAAATGTTCTCTTAAGGTGGCCAAAACTGGAGCATCTGCCCTATTGATGGCACATAAGACACCTTCACGCAAATATAAACATAACCACGTTAAATGCAACTCCGTCCGATTTATAATAATAAACTGTGACAAAGTTTTAAAAAAATAAAAGTCAGTTTTATAATTAAAAAGTTTAATATATTAATGTACTTATCAAAAAAAATTACTTTATAAATTCAACAAATTGTGCGTCTGAATTTGAATTAATATTTTCTGCATATCATATACTGAAATAATATAATAACAAAATAAAATACATAGAATAAGAAAGTTTACGAAATAAAATCAGTGTTAACCATTTTTTTAAAACCTTTGCTTTACAAATATTAATCAGTCTGAAAACGAATAAATAATGATTACCCGCATGCCAGCCATTTCTAATATTTTTCTTTTTTTTTCAGGACAGTGAATGAAGAATATTATTTGTTCAGTAAAAGCTGTCTCAGTACGCAAGCCCAAGACCGCTTGGAAACAAGTTGGGAATGAAGCCGATTTTTTATCTGGTGCGACGATGCGTGGAATGGTTTAACACACATACACCATTTATTGCAGATCGAAAACATTACATCGCAAAATATGGCATAGAAATTAGACCGATGCTGAATTTTTATTTTCACCGTGTCAATTTGCATATTATTGTATCTTTACTACGAGTCATTACTGTTGTTCAATAAAGATCGGAAAACATTACAGATCTTTGGATATCTTTCAAAATTCAGAACTATTGGCCCGTAGTTTGTCAAAAAGTAGGGCGAAAAATTGTACATAACTAATAGTACAGAGCAAATGGATCTAAAATTTATGATAAATGAAATGCAAGGTCCATCAGTTGTTCGGATCAGTTCTTAAGAAGGAGCTTACGACACTGTACAGAAGTTACAACAGTAATGAAAAAAGAACGAATTTCTGGAGAAATATTTAGCATGCCATATGGAGGAATTTTCTGGTTTCTTTACTTGCATTGAAAATGTTGACTTTATCTGCTGGGATGTCGGACTTCCGCTTTAAAAATTCCATTGACTTACATTACACCGGAATTTAGTCCCAGCACCTAAATGTAAATAAACAAAGCAGAAAACTCATCCGTAAACAAGCTGTATGTTTATACATCGCAAACTATCTCATCATCAAGGGGTCTATTCTGGTACCCCCGGTTGGGTTGGGTTCCGCACAGTGGCGAATCTAGGATTCGGGTCTGGGGAAGGGGGGCTGAGGTCACAAAAATTTTGTATCGTAGTGACGAATGTCAAACCTCATGGCTTATATAAACCAAAACACTTTAATTTTACAGGCTTTCCTCTCCTGACAATAAGAATAATAAAGTACACTACAATACTTTTGATAATTTAATAAAAAATACAATGAAATAACTGGCCAAAAAATGTTTTCGACCGCGTCAACGCTACAAGTGCGTGGAATGACTAGACAAGTAGGAAAATTTTCGAGCCTGTCAAGTCAGAAAGCAATGTTGTCACGATTTTATTACTATTCTTTCAAAATGAAAATTAAGATCAAACAGTTGTAGTGATTTTAAATTAAATCAAGAATTTTGGTTTAGCTCTGGGAGGGGGGGGGGCTGCAGCCCGATAGCCCCTCCCCTGGATTCGCCACTGGTTCCGCACGTTAACAACGGAACCCAACCCAACCGGGGGTACCAGAATAGACCCCCAAGTTATGGACGAGTTTTCTGGTTTGTTTACTTATATTAAAAACCTTGACTTTATCTGCTTGTATGTTGGACTTCCGCTTTGAAGATCCATCCCAGATAGCAATTTTAGTTTACAGCAAGCTTGCCACAAATTTGTCATGACAAGAGTGCAAGCTTGCAGCAAGTTAACGAAAGCTTCGAAGTCACCATGGAACGAACTTGCAGCAAGTTTGCCACAAACTTGTCGTGCAAACTCATTACAAGTTATAGCAAAAACAGAGTACGAACACAACCCGGGATAGAACTCGCGACCTACCGCTCAGCAGACAGACGTCGATACCACTCGACCAGCTCGGCTACGAGAGGAGAAGATAGATTTCGCTAATACATCGTTCGATTCGATTCGTATACGATTTACGGGTCTATTCTGGTCTTCCCGGTTGGGAGACGTCACTTTTTCCGCACGTTAACAACGGTAAAATTGACTTCTCCCAACCCAACCGGTGGTACCAGAATAGACCCCTTATTTTAAACTTTTTTCTTGATTTCGTTAATTTTTTGAGTTGAGAATATGATTTGAAGTCAAACAGAGGGCGATTTTCGCTAATAACTACGTTTTGCTAGTAGAATAAATTATGAAATTAGAGTTCAAAAGTAATTACTTTAAAATGGGACAAAATGTCTAAGTTATTATTTTTCAACAAACAATGACTGTGTTTTAGATTTAATTTTGTTTATAAACGTTAAAATTTCAACATTAAGAAAAAGGCGATATAGTTTTCTTTAAAGTGCGAGTGACATATTTAGTAAAAAGATGGAAAATGTTTCAAAAATTTTTTTTATAAAAAAGTTAGTTTTTTTACAAATTATCATTGATTTATTGAATTAATAAAAAGAAGGACGGTCTGGGAGATGCTATTAAAAATTGTATGTTTTTTTAAAACAGAGACAAAGATAATTATCTCTTTGTGCTGTCTTTGCACCAAGCTTGTTTTGCAAACTTGCAGCAGGTTTGATTTGCAAGGGAGGTGGCGCTATTTGTTACATCGAACTTGTAGCAAATGCGTTGCAAGCGAGGGTGGCGCTAGTTGTCACAGCGAACTTGCTACAAGTTCGCTTCAAGTTTGACGCGTCAAATTTTGCCATGACAAGGGAATATCAAGTCAAAATCAAACTTGCTGCAAACTTACGTGCTATCTGGATTGACTTAGCGTTACACAGGAAATACGTATTACAGGTAAGAAAACAAACCAGAAAACTCGTCCATATGTTTACTTTTAAGGCGTGATTCTTGTCCTGTAGAACTCGGAATAACGTTTCAATTCAATGAGAGTGGGCGCTGAGGCCGACTCTCATTGGAGACAAAGCCTACCTTTCAAATATACCTTTCTGCTACACCTAAACCTCGGAATAACAAGCAGTGGGGGGGGGGGCTAAAATGTTAATTCAAATAGCAAGTGTTCTTCCTTCTATTTTCTGTTACATATTTTGAGTACATAGAGCTTATGTGCAGGAGTTCGACATCCGGTATTAGGCTTTATCAAAATAAATGTCTGAGCGCTCTAATTAATGAGCATTTCAAGTCCTTTTTTAATTTGTATTGCTCACAAATAGAAAAAGACTTTTGCACTTGCTTTTGTTTATAGAGCTGTGGATAGTTTCTAAAATTTGGATCTTTTATTGAAATATTCGCCCTAAATTGCTTTGTCATCGCTCTTACTGGTAATATATTGTTACGAACATGGTAAGTCGCTTCCCAGCAATGTTTGTCTTATGGTTGGGAAGAGAGTTCTATAGGGATATGTATGGGAATTCAGGAGGAATGGAGCCATTGACCCTTGATCTTGTCGACAAACTTGGCAACCATTTTGGCAACTTTGGAGACAAAATGTAGGATCTCAAAAATACTAGAATTTTTTCGATATGTCTATTAGGGGCGAGATCCAGATTTCTCCAGACGATTCCATGTGACGCCACGTCCTGTCGGGAGACTATAAATAGCGCCGTTCTCGGATCACGGGTGTTTAATCATCTTGGAACGTGTGTTTGGTCGTCTTTGGAACGTGTTGATTGACTGAGATAGTCTTCGGAACGTGTTGATTGACTGAGATCGTCTTTGGAACGTGTTGATTGCCTGAGATCGTCTTTGGAGTGCGGACGCTTTTGGAATCTCTCTTTGGAGTTTTATCCGCAGTGCGAACTTAAGCTATTAGACACCGAGCGGTATTGAAAGTGCTGTTGCTGTTATTATTTATGAATTGCTGTCTGTTTGTGTTGTTAATTTGTGCAAGTGCTGTGTTTTTTTATTACCTGGGCTTCGTGTTTCCGGAATATTCGGGAATAAAACGTCATTCTCCATTATCCTGCTTGTTGGACTGTTTCCACCGCACACACACCTGGCGATTTTTGTTACAATATAAAATAATCTTCAACTTGAATTGGAGCCGGATGTCACTGTTCGCCATCAGACAAGAAATGACAATAACGGGTCTATTCTGGTACCCCCTAAGAAGAACGCAGAATTCAAGTTTTGAGCAGAAGAGGCTAAACTGATTTCAGCTTGATACTCAAAATAGAAGCCAAAAGGATTTGGCGGTTAGAAAAAGACTGTTAATGTATAGGGCCATTGATAACCTATTAGCACAGCATGCTCTTTAATATTCCTATGATATCTCCAAGGGTATTGTGTGTCATCCAGAAAATGGTACAATATCTTGGGCATATTCCTACGTAAAACGAGGAAGCTAAAATAAAATATTTGTAAATATTGAGATATTTCGTATATTTTCATACCGTGAAGTAGAAGACTAACTACAGAAAAGGTACCATTTCCTTCAAAAACTGCAATTTTCTCTTTCGTTTGTCCACAATTTCGTATAGATCATCAATTTTGATTTTAAGACTTCAAACAAATTTTCATCCATCTAACGCAGAGGTTCCCAACCTGTGGTACGCGTACTATCTTACCGCCACGAGAAAAACCCTAGACACCAGACATGCCGGTGGCGGTCGTTATGGAAACGGAATATTCCACTGCATTTTGGGGGTGAAGGAAAGAGTTTTATTTCGTCTGGCGCAGAGAGAACAGGCGGGATTCGCTTTTCGCTCTGTACTTCGGTTGAAAACAAATTTCTCACCTAACGAAGTGCGCTTAGGTTGCCAAATGTTGCGGTTGATTTTATACCAGTTTCCCTCCTTTCTTCGACTCGTCTACTTGAGGCAAGGGTTCAGGGTTTTTTTCTTGGCGGTAGGACAGTATTCCTCGGGGTACGCGAACTGAAAGTCGGTAATGGCGAACACAAGAAAACACAAGGGATTAAGAAGGTTGCAGAATTTTGTTCTCCCCAAGTGTCGTGTAGAGAGTAAAAGCGAGAGTTGTGCAAGTCTTAAACTTACCTCAAAAATAAGAAAGAAAAAGGAAATTTAATTTTTAGCTATCCCTATACGTTAATGCGAAATTATTACAATACCGATTTCATCTGTTTTGACGCTGAACTAAAACTATTGCAAAAATGGAATAAAATGTAAAATCAAAAATAAGTCCAGCAAATGTTATAAATTTCAGTCATTGAGCTCTTAAGAATTTCTTTGTATAGACGGATGTTTGTAGGGGGGGGGGGGGGGATCTGCCAGTAGGGGGCACGCCGCGAAAATAAAAAGACTTCTCAAAGGGTATGCGACAGAAAAAAGGTTGGAAACACCTGATCTAACGCGTTACGTTTTTAACTGGTCGCGTTGATAAGCGTACACATAAATAGTCCTCCAGATGATGGAATTGGTCCAAAATTTGATACATATCTACAGTGTGCCCTCTAAAGTCCGTTGTCACCCCAATCATTTCTGAACGGCAAGAGTTATAGTCATAAAAGTGGGATCTAGGTATAGTAAATTTGCCATACGCTACGCAAGAAAACTGCTTACAGCGGCATCTGGCGGCAAAATTCGGAATTAGCGTTCTTATTTCAAAAATGGTACGTTATACGGGAAAAAAAGTCAATTACAAAGTTGTTCAGCATCATCGATTTAGGAAGAGAAGACACCTTTCGTACAGTAATGTTAAAAATAGAAGGCGTTAAATGCATGTTTGTTTGGTTCGCAACTCCCAAAATTGTAACGCGACGTAACGCGGAAGAAAAGAGAAAAGGAAGGACGTAATATTCGATTTTCTAGAGGATTTGCCGTTGAGTGACCTCCGGAATGTATGGTTCCAACGCACATGGCGCACAGTGGAGTATTTACCGCAAAATCCTGTTCATCCTTTTAAAAGTTAAAATCATTGCTGTTGACTTTTGATTTATATTATATTAATAAATACACTTAAGTAAACTCATAAACAAAGAAGATTTTTTTCATAATAAATATAAAATACACAGTTTACTTAACTCATTATTGCTTATAAGCGGAAAGTAAATGTTGATAGATTTGCTTTACTCTTTTGTAATTTTTAATTAAATAGGTTAATGTTATATTATCTATAACATTTTAGTTATTGATATAAATATATTTTATATATATATAATGCATATTTACATTTAAAGTTTGTCAAATTTGAGGCATTACAATATATATATATATATATATCATATGCCTCAAATTCAATGTAATGCCTTGTTTTTGTATTCGGATTTTTTGTTTTTGATTCTTTTTAAATCTTCTTAAATGTATTTATTTTTTATTCAAGAATTTTCCATTTTTATTTGTCTTGTGCTTTTAGAAGGGATGACGGCAATTTTTAACGGATTTCGTTTGCAGAAAAAAGCACAAATTAATATCATGAGCGAGCTTCTCTTCCTGACGAGCGGCTCGCTATGATATTTTTCAATTTTATTTTGGTTTTTGTATATTTTTGGTTTTTGACTATTTTTGCCATTTTGTCTTGACTGTTTTTGAGTTTTTGTCTTGTGTTTCTAAGTTTGTTTTGATATATATATATATTCCAGTTTCTAGGATAAAATAACGGTTTTAATGCTATTCCTTAGAGCTCTGTTCTTCTTTTTCATCATTCTCATTTTGATGTCTATTAGAAGGACCGCCCTCAGACGTTTCTTGAAGAAGTTGTAGTATTTCGCTAATACAAAGTATCTCACTTGGTCTTTGTCAAGCCCAGATCATAAATGAATCACTGCTTAACAGAAACATATTCAGAACATCTATGTTGAAAATTTCTCTATTAAACTTTCTGGAGTAATTCGAACGGTACAACCTAAAGTATTTGTTTTTGGCCTTGGTAGCTTCTTGTGACAGTTGACTAATATGTATTTCTCAACTTGCTGAATTACAATGACCCTAATTATTAAAACTTTGTACATTGTATGAGTCATAGGTCCATGTAGATCTTGTTTCATCAGCATATACTTAGAACTTTTTTCATCAATGTGATACCCATTTATTATAGCTTCCATTATCAATATCAACCTTTTAATCAATTCTACATTTGCTACAGTGATTCGTGAAGCAATTTAAGAAGAATTCTAAATCTGAAAAAATCTCATCATTTGATGTTCGAAAGCATTGCTTCGGATTGCCAAGAAGCAGTCCCAGTTTCCCTTTGAACTTTCTTAAGATGTTCTTTTTAATGCTCCCTACCATTCTTTTCTCTTCTTCATTCTCGCCTGTCACTTATGCTTTGGTATTCTGTATGATAAGTGAAGTTCTGACTTAAAGATTGTATGCGTGCATGTAAAGTTGACAGACAAAATTTCGAAGTAACTTGGTTTTCTAGAAATCTCTTATGTAATTTATTAAAGTCTTATGATGAAAGTCCACAGATGTAGCACCTAATTGTAGATGTTGTCCCTGTTGCAGTATTGCAGGCTCTTCCATCGCCCATTGTCGGTCAGAGTATTTAATCTTTCACGCTCTACTTTCAGTTGGTACTTTTGTAATGTACTGAATTTCTTCGTTTATAATACCTGATATTTCATGTTTAAAGTGAACGCAGTTTGGTCCAGTAATTTAACAGTACGGTAATCATAAACGGAAACACCGACCAGGTTAGGTATGCGGAGTGTACTGCAGTACTGGCCTCCACGACAATTAACACAGGCACTGTGGACGAACTCCGCTGTCATACGCCGACAACTTCCCCATTACAGGGTTACAACCCGCCAACATCGGAGATGGACCCTACGAAGTAGTAAACTCACTTTATGTCAAAAAATGTCATAATAAAGTCATGAAAATAAAAAAGGTATTTTATTAAAAAAAATATATAAAAAAATGGCGCAAATATGCGCAAGATTTTATCTTTGAAATTGGTCCTTAGTATTATAAATATTATGTCTATACTTTAAAATAGGCCCGGCAAAGCCCGGCACACCTTTAAAAAGCTTTCACAATGTATAAATTAGAGCTAAAAAGGCATAAAAATTACCTTTATTTAACTTCTGAAATTTTTTATTATGTGAAAAATGGATATATTCGAATGAATATATAATTTTAAACAAAGGTCTTACCTTTATTTAACATATAAAAATTATTTAACTTTAAACCATCAGTTTATATAGCCAGAAAAAAAATATATTTAAACGTTACAGTAAAGCTGAAATGTGATAAAAGCTACGTTCACTAATGAAGAAATCTGTTTTTCAACTGAGTCTAGGAGCTAAAGGATATGACTCATGTTCCTGAAATGAACGTCGATCGACGCACCAATTAGTCAGCTATTATAAAATACCATTTTTACAATTGTTGAGTACATTTCAAATTTTGGACTTTTGGCCAGGATTTTGGTACAAATACTCCACTGTGCGCCGCCCCTCCGCACAAGGTATCAAGTGTCCAACAGTACATTCGGGACACATTCCAGCAACAAGTCATCGGGTATGGTGGTTGCGTAGAATGGCCTCCACGTTCACCTGACCTGGACTTTTTTCTGTGGGGATGCATCAAACAGCGAGTGTATGCAACCCCTCCACCAACATTGCAGGAACTTCGAAACCGTATTACGGATGCTTGTGCCAGCGTGTCACCTGCCATGTTGTACAATGTGCAGCGGGAAGTTCAGTCCCGTGTCCAGATGTGTATTGTTGCTTAAGGACACCATTTTGAGCATGGCATATAGATGAGCCTCATTTCCGGCAAATGCAGTTTTGTTCAACGCGATCAAACAAATGTGCGTTTTGTGCTTTTCATTTGTATCATTTTTGTGCGCAAGATGTTTTTTGTAATAAATCGATGATGCTGAACAACTTTGTAATTGACATTTTTTCCGTATTTTGTAACGTTTTTGAGATAAAAACGCTGACTCCGAATTTTGCCGCCAGGTGGCGCTGTAAGCGGTTTCCTTGAGTAACGCATGGCAATTTTACTATACCTAGACCCCACTTTTATGACTATAGCTCTTGCCGTTCAGAAATTATTGGGGTGACAAAGGAATTTAGTGGGCACACAGTATAATTTTGTTGGAAGAACTACATTTCAAATTAAATTCATCTAGGGGTTTTAACGTAGGACTACGTTCCTCTCATTGGGGTCTCAGCGAAGGAAATTGATTCACACGCCAAAACACCACAAAACTTGGTATGGGAGTTCCTCTATATCTCGGTAACTACATTGTTCAAAACATAACTAATGTCTTATTTTAGAGATAAAGGGTAACAACGGAAGTTATAAAAAAATGAAAATCGAAATTGTAGTTCAGAGACTACCGAGTCGCAAAGTTGGGCAAAAATACGCACGAATTGGTGACGCGATCTTCTATATCTCGGTAACTACATATGTTCAAAACATGACTAATCTCTTATTTTAGAGATAAAAGGTAACAACATACATTACAAAGAAAAACTTACTTAAACTTAAAAACTTACGAGAAACAAAAGAGTCACGCGAGTAAAGTAGTCCTACGCCTTTAACATCAGCGGCTGTTTGAAAAGACAGCCTCCCGTCCATTTTTTTTTTCCTGAGATCATAAGACAGTCTTCCCATTGACGGATTAGGTTCAAAATTTGCTTAGATCTACAATTTTCATGTAGATAACATGACAAGTTTTATTCCTCTGCCCTCCAAAACTAATCCGATGCGTATTGTACTTTGCATGTCGCATTCGAAGAGTAAATTCCTTTAAAGACCACGCAATAATATTGATTAGCAATAAAAACAAAAAAGTAATGATCTCAGTAAAATTCTGTCTAAATTGTTAGAATGAAAAACTGTATCATCAACTGTAACTGCAACTCAATGTCCTTTTAGAGGAGAGCCAACGGGGCGCTGAAGGTTGTTCATCCAGTTCTCTGAGTTGCTCACATCCGCACGAACAAACAAGCAAGCATCACTTCAAAAATGTGTTTTCCTTACTAAGGGAGGTGTAAAGCGTGGAAAATCATCAAAACCTCCATGTCGAAATTTTTTTATGTTAGGAAAAAAATAGAATGTCGTGCTCAGTGACGTACCTACATGAAGCAGTCCATTCATATCTTTTCCAAAATGGAAATTTTGAAACACGGGAAGGAAGCAACGGGAGTAACCTCCACGAAACTTTCTCGCATACGATATGGGGTGGGTAAATACCCAGTGGGTAGGTAAATTTTTTTGGGTATATAATCCGGGTATTTGCCCTGGATATTATTGAGAAAAAATTATGAATGGTGATTTGCAATGAAACATGAAATTTATGTATTCCCAAAAACTTGATATTTTGCAAAAAAAAGTGAATTTGCGTATTTTCGCAATTTTGACGCGCGCTGAGGGTACCACAACTAATAAGATTTCATTTAACGTTTTTGAGTAAGAAATTTTATTACAGATAACACACAAGATTTCACCACACCTCTGGTTCCCTCTCGTCCATCTGGAGAATGTCAAAACGAAGCTTCAATTAGGGGGGTTGCTATAATTACCGAAAATCGCATTTCCCGCTCGCTACTATTTCCTTCGTAGACTGCGCCAAGGCGAAAGAAAATCATACTATAAACAACCGCTTGGCGGCAGTTTACTGTCGCCAATACACAATAGCAATTGCAACCGAATACGCAAATTGAACGCCTTTTTTTAACCGATTGACTCAAAAATTTAACACAAATCTACAATTAAGGTTAGAAGGCCACATACAAAATTTCATTTATCTAAGTAATTTTGTTACGAAGTTATTGCGATCAAAAGTATACGATTATACAGACCGACAGACAGTCAACTCTTCAACGGATTTGATCCAAAATTTGATAGAAACCTACAAATGATGCGTAAAGATTACATGCCAAAATATCACCCCTGTAGCTCTAATAGTTTCCGAGTCATCGTGTTCACAGACAGACATAATTCCAAAGTCGTGTTTTTCGGACTCGGGGAGGTCTAAAACATGGAGATTCGTCAAAATCTGGAGTTCGAATTTTTTGACGATTACAATACTTTCTCTTTGTATACTTCGTATACGAGAAAGGAAAAAGCATCGTCAAGGTCGAAAACCTATGAAATTTGGAAGAAATGATTTTGAGTGGTGGAATTCCAACTAACTCAAATTCCTACATTTCATGCGCCGATTCTCTAGGTGGGACCCTTGGTGCGAGGGTAGTGAGTGGGAGAAATAGGGAGGATCGAAGAGAAGCTGTAGAGGGGGAGAGAAGATCGCTCTCCCCTACTCCCAGCGCACTTTGGAGCTTCAGTTGAATGACGTGCCTTGATTTTTCGACTTGAATCGGTGGGAAAAAACAGTGTTGGGACAAATGGATGGAACAGAGTACAGATGAATTGCCGGCTTAAAGCGGGGCATTCACCGCTGTTCCAATCTAGAATTTTTGGAACACGGGTAGGAAAAACTTTTCGTCAGTGTGAGAAACCTAAGAAATTTGGAGCAAATTGATTGGAAATGGTGGAATTCCAAAGAACTCAAAATCCAAAACTCCATCCGCCGATTCCAATTTCGACCTCGATGAGAGGGGAGCGGGAGAGCAAAGAATCTGCCTACTTTGGGACCTCGCGTCGAGGCTAGAAATGAAACTCGAAATCCCCCGTGTGGGGGAGGGGGAGTAAAGGGTGGGATGAATTCTGCGACTTTGAACCTTGTCTCAAAACAAACTTTGGAACATCCGTGAATGATTTGCCTAATTTTTCGACTAAAATGAGTGGAATACAAACCAGATGTTGGGACAAATGGCTTAGCCTTTCTTTCTCGTGAATGCCCAGCTTAAAATGGCGCCCAGGGCAAATTCCATAACTGCGCCCTTTCTCTTTCTGTTGAAATGCGATCCTCATTTTCTTTTCGCAAACGTTATACCGGGTAGTGAAAAGATAAAAGATGCAAATAAAATTAAAAATCTATCTATATATATATAATAGGAAAGTATGTGTGTGTGTTTGTTCGTTTTTTGGTTCTGTATGCACACCCACACCGTTGTACGTACGACGGCCAAATTTGGCACAGTGATGGATTAGCAGAAGAGCCGTAAAAATTATTTTAAAATTCGAATTAAATTTTTATTTAATTAATTAAATAACGAAAATTAATCTATTTTTAGACATTCTTCGCCAATAACTTTTGAAATACTTATGTTACGGAAGTTACTTTTACATCACTTTGAAGAGCAAAAATTATCTTTTTAATGATACCAATTTAATTGTGGCACAATTTTTTCTCTAACTGTACTATTTCATTTTAAACTCAAATTGTAGCAATGCTTTTATTGTTATAAAATCAAATTCAAACCAATATATTGTTTCATCAAATCCTTTATTCACGTGTTTTTACCACAGTTAAAGTTAAGAAACAATTGCTGTTTTTGGTCAATGTAAACTTCTTACTTCCGCTGTTATTTCGCAACACGCACTTAATTTCCGTTTTCATTTCGTAGCTTTTAATATGCACTTAAATATCCAATGACGGTAGTTTAGTTACTACGCGATGTTTCGTTTAAATTTCACAAATTTTTGAATGATCCTAATCGGTATGAAGCGGCGTAGCGACAGGGGAGTAAGTGAAGTATAGATGTCGCAGATGCCAGTTTTAGGGGCGCCATGGAGACAAAACATTACTGCATTTATACCAGTTTTTAAAGCAAAATATGATTATGGGGCGTAAAAATAATACTATGCCCCGAGGGCCATTTGTGCTTGCTAAGCAAATGAGGATTGGGATAAAAAAATCATATCCCCTGGGCGCCACTGACCATGTTGACAAAATGTTAATATGCTTGTGTCACTTTTTAAAGTCAAATACAATAAGGAGCTGAAAAATTCCATGTCCAGGGCGCCGTTTACCACGCCTCCCCTGATGCCCGGCGCGGGGGGCCGATGATAAAAAATCGTCCCGAGCGCCACTTACACTTTCGTCGCCTCTGTCAGTATTATGGGTTACAGAGTCATTAAAGGTTAACAGAGTCTCGTTCCTACCGAAGGGAGAGAGCCTAAGGAGAACAAGTAATATAAAAAAATTTTTAAGTCAATTCCTACTTAGGTGATTCGAGATATAATGAAAAATGTACTGCGCATGCGCAAAGATATGGCTGAAATATGGAGGTGCTTCGATGATCCCATGGGCCATCCATATATCCAAGAACCACGTCTGTAATGTTAATAGTTTTCGAGATATAATGAAAACATACTGCGCATGCGCAAAGATGGCTAAAATATGGGGGTGCTTCGATGATCCCATGGGCCATCCATATATCCAAGAACCAAGTCTATAATGTTAATAGTTTTCGAGATATAATGAAAAACGTATTGCGCATGCAAAATATGAAATGACAGACAAACGGACAAACATACAGACAAGAAAGCGAATTAATATTGCATTGTCATATAGTTCTGAGCTATGTTTAAAGTTTAGAGTCTCCAGCTCATCGGGAAGTTAGTTTAAAATCGATTGCAAAATTTGAACAAGATATATAAATAAATATATATATATGTAATGACTTAGAAATTTTTCCTGTATTTAAAATAAATCCTTTTTAACGAGAGATATTTTTTAATTACGAACGAATTATTTCTACTTCAATCCTATGACAAAACACTTCTACTCTAACTAGACTCGCAAGAGTCGCACTGCTTCTAGAGCCTCAACTTCGGTACTTTCCCCTTTTTGGTCTTTTAAAAACTCTCCGCGTCTGCGTAATTTCCTCTTTTCGTAATCATGTAACGCATTGAGCAGTCACGCCGTTTTTCGGCGTAATTCTCCACTCCTGGCCATGGATTTAATATTCTCCTAATATTTTAAACGTTTAATCTTAATATAATATTGAGTACTCTATAACTTATTTGATTTTGCTTATCTTCGAAATGGAATAAAATGTTTTAGACATTTAACGACTGCAATCTTCTTCAACTACCTCTACACTTCACTTAACGGAACAACGTTACATATATATAGGGAGAATGTGAACTAGTAGTAGGAATTGAAAAAGAAGGAATGATGCTTCCGGTCAGGCATGCCGCATGTTCCACAATATTATACAATATTGTTCAATGTTATATAATATTATACAATATTGTACATGTCATTACGCCATCCCCTGGGGCCTATAACCTCAAGGGTTATCTGACCAGTTGGGTGGGTGCAGGGTGGATGAATACAACAATTTCCACCACAGGGCCCTGGGAACCTACGCGAATGCCAGAACCCGAACAACTTTAAATTCTCTCCTCTCCCATGGTTTAAACTTATGAAAAAACCCCATACTTATATATATATATATAAACTGGAGAAATTACTGAACCGGAACAAAAATATGCCCTATCTGGGCAACACACTCTTAAAGAGTTTGACATTTACAGACAGAAATGATAAAAATACATTTAGCAGCAGAACTTGATTAAATATAAAACATGCAGGAAACACATAAAAAAAGTTTGGAAAATATACACAATTAAACACAAATATCAGAAAAAAACTGTTCTGAATAAAAAAAAATGAACAAAGAAATGAAATAATAATATTAATTTTGACACAAAATGTTTGAACTGTTGGTATTATGGCAGTTGATGACACCTGTTCCTAAAAATCCACGTTCTCCCTTGTTTATACCATGCGGAAGGTGAAAATTTCAGTGGAGCACGAATCTGAGGACGTATAGGGAATTTGTATTCAAGCAGTTTTTATTTTTCTCAGATTTCCCTAGGGTTGTTCATTAGGAGTTTGTCTCTCTTGTTACTGTCTGACGGTTGCTTGACTGTATGAGACAATTACTTATTAATAAAACACACAAAAACACCGACGGGTTTGTCCAAACAAGGTGCAAAAGCTGAAGACACAATCAGACTTTTTCAAATGTCTTCACTGGATGGCTTGCTGACGAAAAGGTTGATGTCGTTGAGAAAGGAGTACTAATGAAAAAAAAATATTGATTGGACCTGTAATGTCTTGGCCTAGGTGTGACCAAATAAATTCAAGCTAAGGATGGCCTAAATACTTTTATTACTACAGCAATAATTAATAGACACTTCTCGCAGAGAAGTCTTGGTTAAATATGATTATTTACAAAGTAATCAGTAACATCATAGTTCTAGAACGTCAAAGTTCCATGGCATTTAGTCCCTAAATAATTGTATTCACAGGATGGTTAGCTTCCACCTATCAATGTAATTCCGAACCACGAGGCTACCAAGAGTGCTCGCAAGTTCATGAGGCGAGAGTTCGGGGATCCCGATTCCTCGGGGTTGCCTACCAAAGTCCGACTTCAGTCGGGACTTTCAATCCGCTGATCACACAACTTTCTTCGGTCCTCCGGAGCCTGAAACCTCATTCGAGACGCCTAATCCGATTCTCTCCGCCCTCCTTCCCTCGAACATCTAGTTTTTATTCACCCCTTCAGGGGGTGGATGAAGTGGTGAAGCTCCACCTACCCTTTTCCTTCGCTGGATAATGGTACTCTGGTTGACCAACAGCTCCCTTCCTAGTGGTCAACCCCGATTATGGGAAGGTTCTTGAGTTTTCGCCACCACCGGCCTATTCAGGGATGATACCAAAGGGTACCGCTAATGTGTTCGCTGACAGTGATGGATTACTCGGTATTGTGGCGGCCCTCTGTGTGAAGTCCTTTCTCTTGCGCCCGCCTCGTTAGCGATGTCCAAGTGCAACTGTCCTGCTGTTTACCGCCAATATCAAAAGGGGCGGCACTCTTTTTCTCATGGGAACTTTGCTCGCGGGAAGGAAACCTTACAGACCCTTCATTTAAAAGTTGATGTATTGGAGGCTTAACTGGGTAGCTAGATGTCTGGCTTAAAAAGGACCTGGTAATCATGAATGTGATTGATAATCCCTCGAATTCTTCCGCGGGACAGATGATTTGACACAACTCTCTTGTACCATTCCTGTTCTAAACTGGGCTTTGGTAGTTTCATGTGCCAGGATGATGTTAGCAGACAAGATGTATCATAGTGAATAGGAGTCCCAATATCTCCACAGCTACACAGTGGAGAGTTGGCTAGATGAAATTTGTGTAGATATGAAAAACAGAACATCCACTCTAATCCAGTTCGCTGACTACGATATTGTACAATATTATACAATATCTTTGAGCTAGTGGAATTGTTGACAACTACAAAATTATAGTCATTTGTAATCGATGCATTTGTTTTGAATGACCCTGATACTGCAAAATACAAATTTATATGAAAAATCCTGACTAAACCCTTAAAGGCCCGGTGTTGCCTTTAAGCAACATATTTAAAAATCTTCTAAAATCTTGAGAATAAGACTGACGCTCTAATGCGTGT